>ONZP01000907.1:0-27596 GCA_900312805.1 Fusarium torulosum
CCGTTGATGGTGGCGGAGATCCCGCTGGGTCTCTCTGGCGGGTCTTCTCCGTTCATGGTGGCGGTTATAGATGGAGGGGTCGTTATGAGGGGGATGTCGGGGGGAGGTTCGCGATGGTGGGGCAGAGCAAAGATTTCGACGGTTGTGTGAGGTGAAACCGAGAATCGCTTGTGCGTGCCAAAGCAGTTTAGCGTCGAGTAGCGGGCTGGTTGTAAGCTCTTTAGACGCATCACGTGCACTCGCGCCGAACGTCGTCATAGAGGCGCCGCGTTTTGGCTTGTCGATTAAAGATGGACGTGAAGGAAGCGTATTCTTTATTTACAAGTGCTTGTTGATGATCTCATTTTGTTTTGTTACTGAGATAGGTCGTAGGCTTTATTGGTGGTAATTACAGCCAGCCTAGAGAATAGAGAACACACACACCAATCATGCCAAGTCCTACCAAGAAACGGAAGCTTAACAATGGCACGAAGTCAACAACACCAGCTCGAGGCCTTGAGTATTTCTTCTCGAAACAAAAACAAAATGATCCAGGCTCTGTCAAAAAACCAAAACTTGAAGAGAAAGATGGCGCACCGAGCGATATCACCACAGAATTAACAGATGAAGAATTGGCCAGGAAGCTTCAGGCAGAATGGGATCAAGAAGTTGCCAATACACCACAGGCTACAGTCCAAGCCCAAACTCTTCAGCTTCCGAGTAAAAGCAACGAATCAGTATCTCGCGATGAAAGTCCGAGTCCTGCAGGCCCGAGGCCGAAGGCACCAATCACCCTTCCAACTCTTAGCAAACCTAGTCCAATCACCAAGACGAAACCTACACTTGGGCTTCAGGCAGCAGGCATGGCCGAGGATACTACAACAACTTCGATACCTTTCGATGAGTCTCCTTTGATTTTCGATCCATCGGAATACCTTGATCAACTGAAAGGACATTGGGCCTCTGAAGGCGGCAATGCTTCCTATGCACTTCTCACTCGCTGTTTCATTCTCATAAACGGCACCACCAGCCGAATCAAAATTGTAGATACCCTTGTGAACTGCTTGAGAGTTATCATTGAGGGTGATCCGACAAGTTTGTTGCCAGCAGTATGTATAACTTGTTCTTTCGTTCAACTTATCTGACATTGATAGGTCTGGCTTGCAACTAATGCCATTTCACCACCTTACATCTCTATGGAATTGGGATTGGGAGGGTCAGCAATATCGAAAGCGTTGCGAAATGTGTGTGGACTCGATAATCGAGCTTTGAAGGCCATTTACGACAAGTACGGTGATGCCGGAGATGTCGCCTTCGAAGCGAAGAAGAAGCAAAGCTTCACTTTGAGAAAGCCAAAACCCTTGACGATCAAGGCAGTGTACGAATCTTTGGTTAAAATCGCCAATAGCCAAGGACAAGGCAGCTCCGAAACAAAGCAAAGATTGGTTGACCGACTACTCCAAGACGCTCGTGGTGGAGAAGAGAGTCGGTTTGTCGTGCGAACTCTCTGCCAACATGTAGGAATATTGTCATGGTTCTTGAATATTATCATCTAACAACTAATAGTTACGTATCGGTGCTGTCAAAACGACAATGTTGATCGCGCTGTCACGGGCATTTTTACTCTCACGCCCGCCAGGAGCCGATTTCCCTCTAAAATCAGTATCCGACTTAGCCAAACTCAAGAAGGAAGATTTGGCTGAGATATGGGGTCGGGCTGAGGAGATAGTGAAGGCTTGTTTTGCTAGGCGTCCGAACTACAACGATCTTGTGCCTGTTCTCCTTGAAATTGGCATATCTGAGGAGCTGCTGATACGATGTGGTCTAACCCTCCATATCCCATTACGGCCCATGCTCGGAAGCATTACCAGGGATCTATCTGAGATGCTCACAAAACTACAAGGCAGAGATTTTGCTTGTGAGTTCAAGTATGACGGCCAGCGAGCTCAAATACATTGTGATGAGAACGGGAAAGTCAGCATCTTTTCCCGGCATTTAGAAGTCATGACAGATAAATACCCTGACTTGGTCGAACTAATACCTAAAATACGAGGAGAAGGTGTTGACAGCTTCATCATGGAAGGAGAGGTGGTGGCGGTTGATCGCGAGACTGGAGAGCTCAAGAACTTCCAGACACTTACAAACAGAGCGAGGAAAGACGTCGATATTGGAAGCATCACTGTGGATGTGTGCATGTTTTCGTTCGACTTGATGTATCTGAACGGGCAACCATTACTCGATCGACCGTTTCGGGAAAGACGAGAACTGCTTCGATCGCTCTTCAAGGAGATACCGCATCACTTTACCTGGGTAAAGAGTATTGACGCTACATCCGCGGACTCAGAATCGGTCCTAGAATTCTTCAAAGCTGCCACGGATATCAAGTGTGAGGGAATCATGGTCAAAATTTTGGATAATCTCCCTACAGTACCTTACGTGGGAGATGCAGATGAGGCGCCAGAAGAATCTGATAACCTGTTGACGCCCAAGTCCAAATCGAAAGGAAAAGGAAAATCGAATGGAGAGCCCAAAGCCAAAACGAGGCGTAAACCCTTGTTGGCTACGTATGAGCCAGATAAGCGGCTTGACTCCTGGCTCAAAGTCAAGAAAGACTACAACTCTAGCTTTGATACGCTAGATCTTATTCCTGTCGCTGCATGGCATGGCCAGGGACGTAAGGCAAAATGGTGGTCGCCCATGCTCATGGCTTGCCGTAACGAAGAGACTGGATCTCTAGAAGCAGTCTGTAAGTGCATGTCTGGGTTCTCTGACAGTTTCTATAAGGCCAACCGTCTGTTTTACGACGATGGTGAAGAGAGTGGCGAGCCCAAGAACACCAGGACCACGCAACCCAGTTTTATTGAATACTCGGGCCCAAGGCCTGATATTTGGTTTGAGCCACAAGAAGTGTGGGAGATGGCTTTTGCGGATATTACATTGAGCCCAACCTACACTGCAGCAATCGGCCTTGTAAGTGACGAGAGAGGTTTGAGCCTGAGATTTCCACGATTCATGAAGAAACGGGAGGATAAAAGTCTTGAAGAAGCAAGCACCAACGACTTTTTGGCTGCTCTTTGGCGCAAGCAAGAAGCTAAGGCTGCATCAAATAAGGAGAAGGGCGATGCTAGAACAGAAGTAGTAGACGCAAAAGAAGCTGATGAATGAGTCGCGGCTATCTTTCTTGATGAATATTAAACGATAACGCCGCGCTTCGATCCCATAATGATATTCTCGGTATGAATTTTGGCACTATTCTTCATTTGCCAGCGTTAAGCTTTTGAGCAATGAGACTGAAAACGGCGATTGATCCCATAAAGAGAACCGCGTTATAGAACTGGACATGATAAGTGTGTGTATCTAGAATGAGGTATGAATTGACTCACGGCTTTGCGAGATACATCCCGTTCTTCGTCATCTGTTCGTGACTCGATAAAGAGTCGGCGAAGATTTGGCATTGCCTATTCAATTGTCAGATCTCATGTCATTATCGTGTTATAGGGTAACGCTCTTCACCATTTTGAGTCGTTATTATTTGATAGTAGTTTTATTTCGTAGGACGTTCGATTGACGATTACTTTTCCTTGTAAATACTTCTTGTATAAGGTAATCGATGCTTGATCAAAAACTGGTGATAATGTCGAGATAATTCAAAAGAGTTGATAGACGGTGACTAAGCTGGGGTGGCCAAAAATAAATTGTTAGCCATAGATGCCACACTACACGCGAACGGCAATCAGGCGGAAGTTTAGAGTTAGGGGGGAGCCTCCACTAAGAGGAGCTGACAGGGTCACTGTAGTACGCCCCTCTTCGGTGCTTGAGGCTCGCGGCTCAATGGCCTAGACCTACCTAAGGTATCCTCGTGGCCTTGGCATCTTTTGGTGACAGTTACGTCTGCTTTATTCATGCTCAGCTCGACCATCCCCTTTCCCATTATCTTGACAACCTTGCGCATCTCTGACGTACCCTCCGGTCCGCAGAACAATTCGGTGGATGCAGGCTTCCACGCTTGAGGACAAGTAGCTTGTGCTCGATCTAATTAATTCGACTCGACTGTCACCGCCCGTCTTCGACACTTGACCTCAACCTCTCTTCGTTCCTCTCTCCCACCTTCGAGCTCCCTCCACGTGCCCCTTTACGACCCTCGACGATGGCGGTAAATCGCATTCGCGGCGCCTTTGCCGTGCCTCGCAAGGGTGAGACCTTTGAGCTGCGCGCTGGCCTGGTTTCGCAGTATGCATACGAGCGCAAGGAGTCTATCCAGAAGACCATCATGGCCATGACGTTGGGCAAGGATGTGTCGGCGCTCTTCCCCGATGTGCTCAAGAACATTGCGACGAGCGATCTTGATCAGAAGAAGCTCGTATACCTCTATCTGATGTATGTGGACGAAGCTGCATAGCTCACTTAGCTCTCTAGCTGTCAATTGTTCGTGGGGTAAGATCAGAGAGCTGACATCGAGGTTCAGGAACTACGCCAAATCGCATCCCGACCTTTGCATTCTCGCCGTCAATACATTCGTCCAAGACTCGGAAGATCCAAATCCGCTGATACGAGCATTGGCGATTCGAACAATGGGATGTATCAGAGTAGACAAAATGGTGGATTATATGGAAGAGCCCCTGAGGAAGACATTGCGAGACGAATCGCCCTACGTGCGCAAGACAGCTGCTATTTGCGTCGCCAAACTATTCGACCTCAACCCGCAGATGTGTATCGAGAACGGCTTTTTGGAGGCTCTTCAGGAGCTGATTGGAGACCCCAATCCCATGGTTGTCGCCAACTCAGTGACCGCTTTGTCTGAGATTACCGAGACGGCGCCCGAGACGAGGGCACTGATTGTTACGCCTGTGACGCTGAAGAAGTTGCTTATGGCTCTTAACGAGTGTACGGAATGGGGACGAGTCACTATTCTGACAACCCTGGCCAACTACTCTGCGTCTGACCAGAAGGAGTCGGAGCATATTTGTGAGCGAGTGGCACCTCAGTTCCAGCATGTTAACCCTAGTGTGGTTCTTGCAGCTGTCAAGGTCGTTTTCATTCACATGAAGGCTCTCAACCCTGAACATGTGAGGTCGTACCTCAAAAAGATGGCTCCTCCTCTGGGTATGTATATGCCAACGGCCTATGAATTCTTGACTGACCAGCTCTAGTTACTTTGGTTGCTTCGCAGCCTGAGGTTCAATATGTTGCTTTGAGAAACATTGACCTCCTCCTTCAGGCTAAGCCCGACATTCTTAGCAAAGAAATGCGTGTGTTCTTCTGCAAATACACTGACCCAGAATATGTTAAACTTCAAAAGTTGGAGATCATGGTTAGAATAGCAAACGAGCACAACTATGAGCAGCTCCTCGCCGAGTTGAAGGAATATGCCCTAGAAGTGGACATGGACTTTGTCCGAAGAGCTGTCAAGGCCATTGGCCAGGTGGCTATCAAGATTGAGAACGCCGCCGAGAAGTGCGTTGCCGCTCTTGAGGAGCTCATCTCTACTAAGGTCAACTATGTCGTTCAGGAGGTGATTGTTGTCATCAAAGATATTCTGCGAAAGTACCCCGGTTACGAGGGTGTTATCCCTACGCTCTGCAAGCACATCGACGAATTGGATGAGCCCACCGCTCGTGGATCTCTCATCTGGATTGTGGGTGAGTATGCCGAGAAGATCAACAACGCAGATGAGATTCTGGAGAGTTTTGTCGAGTCTTTTATGGAAGAATTCACACAGGTGGGTAGTCTTCTGCCAATTACTAGAAATCTACTGACTGAACATACAGACACAATTGCAAATATTGACAGCTGTGGTGAAGCTGTTCCTGAAGAAGCCCGGCAGCAGCCAAGGTCTTGTTCAAAAGGTTCTCCAAGCAGCTACAGCGGAGAACGATAACCCCGATATCCGCGATAGGGCATACGTTTACTGGCGTCTGCTCTCCTCAGACCCCGAGGTTGCCAAGGTGAGAAACTTGCATGATTAAACACACGAATAACTACTAACAATTCTATCAGAGTATTGTCCTATCTCAGAAGCCTACTATCACAACTACGATGACGACCCTGCCCCCAGCCCTTCTGGAGCAGCTTCTCACCGAGCTTTCTACTCTTGCTTCAGTCTACCACAAGCCTCCGGAGTCATTTGTCGGCAAGGGTCGCTTCGGTGCCGACGAGATCCAGCGGGCTGCCATCCAAGAGCAGAAGCAAAACGCCGAAGAGAACCCCATTGCTGCTTCGGTTGCTGCAGCCAACTCCAACGGATCTGGAGGTGCTTCTCAGAACAACATCGAGAACTTGCTCGATATTGACTTCGATGGTGCGGCACCTGCATCTCACGAACAAAACAGTGCTTCAGCAACCCCTGACAGAGTGGCCAGTCCATCTGCTGGGGCACCTTCGAGCGGTATGGCTGATATGATGAGTATGTTTGATGCGCCGTCGCAACCTTCAGGCGCAGGAGCACCTGCACAAGCCGCAGCTCCCAGCAACAATATGAACGACTTGATGAACGGATTCGAGGGCATGAACTTTGGTAGCTCAGCGGCTGGTGAGCCTTTGCCAGCAGCCATGCAGCTGCAGCAGGCCCAAGGAGGACCGCCTCAGCAATCCAAGAAGGATAGCGAGGACTTGCTGGGACTGTTGTAGATGCGTACACTTATACATGAATTCTCAAGCCAAGAGTTGGCCGTTGATCCACAGAGGAGTACGAGAATGCTCTAGTAGGAAAAGAAAGGCGCCTTCACGCAGATATGGTGTTGGCGTAAAAGATGAGATGACCACCTCAAACAAACCCTCTTGTTATCGCGTTGAACGCTTGCCAAATAAAGATGCTCTAATTATAAAGTCGACTCCTCGATATTTTGTTGCTTTGTGATGTACTGCGGCATAGATCCGTCCCCCTACCCGTGGCCCATCCTCTAAATTCCTTCGTTACATGCATTTCGATACATTCCCTATGTCCGTCGTATACCCTTTTTTATGCAATAACTCCTTGTCGTAAACCCTCATTTCGTGGAAGATAATGGAAAGACCCAAGAATTATGCCTGCGCTTGTGCGTCACTGGCCTCCCTCGTCTTTGCGTACTCCTCGGGTGTCTGGCACTTGGCGGTCCAAGCGTGGATGATAGCGATCTCGTCCTTGAGCGCAGCGTTGACAATGCGATGACGCTTAAGAGAGTTGAGGCCCTGGAATTGGGGGGAGACGATAACGGAGGTGAAGGCCTGACCGCAGCCGCCTGCGACAATCCTCAACGTTAGTCGAATTCAAACGCCGTGATCGGCTGGAGGGGTTTCGCGGGGTACAACTAACCAGACATATCTGTGACTTCAACGTGGGTGGCCTCGAGGCGCTGCTTGATGGCCTCGCGGAGGGTTTCGTCTGTGATTTGCGACATTGTTTCTGGGGGGTAGAGGGGGGGAAATATTAAGGGGATGAGCGTGAGCTTGTTGGGAGAGAGAAGAGCGTTGAAAGTCAAGATTGATTGATTGATTAGATATCATCGTGGGGTAGTGAAATGCACAGTGTGAAGGCGATGGGCCCCAAGCTGTAGATCCACTGAACTACAAGCAGCAGGTTCTGACATCATATTTGACGGTCTGTAAATGCATATATATATAATATTTGGTTATTATAGTATAGCTTTTTGTTTTCTTTTTTTCTATTGTATAACCAATCTATCACTTAAGATCATTCACATCCAAGATGGTGAAGGGATCCTTGTCATGCTTGCTCGTAACGACTTCGGCCTCGGGCACGCTCTCCTTCAGAGCAGCCTCCAACTTAGGCTTGAGAACCTCCTGAAGATATCCACGCTCCGAGTTGCTGTGAAAGACTTGCACAAGTGTACGTCCCTGCTGGATAGCTCTCAAAGCTGAGTGGTGGCTCGTCTCACCCGTCACCAACAAATCCACATCGGCCTTCTTGAGAACATCGTAACCGCTGCCAGCGCAGACGCCAAAGCTGCTGACCTTGGTGGTCTTGACATCAGCGCCTACGGGGCTTGCTATCATGACGTGCTTAAGACCACCGAGCTTCTCAGCGAGACGGAGGATGATTTCGGAGAGGGATACGGCACTGTCGAAGTGGCCAATGGCGCCGTAGCCTGCGCCAGAGTGGCTGGATGGTGCGTTGCTACAGGGAATGGCGACGGAGCGTTTGCTTTGGTGAGGACCAGATACGATATCGGCCAGCCAGGTGTTGAGTCCTTCGGGAGCAGCATCAACTGCGGTGTGAGGGCAGTAAACAGCAATGCCAGCCTTGGCTAGGCGTAGAAGAGTAGCTTGCTGGGGGTCGTTGTTGGTGATGGATTTGAGGCCGCCAAAGATGAAAGGATCTGATACCGTGTTAGAGGATCTTGTAGTGAGATGGCCGTCAAGATATTGGTGGCTTACGATAGCTGACAATGACACTAACATCCTGCTCAATAGCATCAGCAGCTACTTGCCAAGTCAAGTCATTGGTAACCAAGACTCGCTTTGTCTTCTTAGCATCGTTCTCCGAGTTTCCAACCAAGAGTCCAACGTTATCCCAGCTTCTATCTGCGATCTCTTCAGGATACAGCTTCTGCATGGAAGAAACGACGGCCTTGGTAAAGGTTGAAGACTCAACCTGCCAGGCACCCCAAGCTCCGTTGTCGGCCATTTTGGAGGAGTGAGTTTTGGGTGGTGAGATGGAGTTATTTGAGGATCGACAGGACGAGCAGGGTCTACTTGGTCCTGCAAGGAGATTGAGAAGTGAAGGTCTTGGAGGAGATGAGAGGAATCGAGTTGGGTTTGGTGTAAGTACTCTGTTCAATCTCAGAACAAAACCTCTCATAGCAACTGCACGTGATGGATACAGCTGTTGATTTGCCTGATGAACTCGGTCAATTCAAGGTCTATTCGCAGTCTGTTAAAGAGTGTTGATAGACAATTGGCAGATTGCAGGGGCTCACTCACCAATTCTATGAACTCAGATAGCCTGACATGAAGGATGAAGCTAAAAGCTGGAGCTATTGGAGCTTGAGGCTAGAAACGGAAAAGGGTCCATCAAATGAGCTCATATCGTGTGCATGTTGTTTTCGCACTGTTCCTTTGCTGTATACAATAATTGGGTACCCTTGAGACAATACAACTACTATAAATAAGAGAGGTATTATGAGGAAGAAGATAATATCCAAATATTTACGATTGAGCGTCAAAGAAAAATAAGAGGCTATGGGAAAGCATTGGGTATATCTCATCATCACCATCCATCACCGTCCATCTCTTGACACTCGGCTATCTCTTGATAGTCGTTCATCCCTTGATATCCTCGGGCTAGAAGCAGCACTGCTCTTATTATCAACCGGCCTCAAAGCTTCGTCGCCCTCTTCGATACACTCCTCAACATCGCTGCCACCAATTCCCTTCTCTTTCCATGACTCTAGTAGCTTTCGCGGCATCACCCACTCCTTGCGCGCTTGCGCAATCTTTCCTTCGCTAACAAGCGCACGTAGCCTTTCGGGGGTCGCTAGAACTTGTGCTGCGAGTTCTCTTGTTCGTTGTTGTCTGGCCGCAGTGTCTCGCTTCTTGCCTTGTTCGGAGTCTGGTGAGGGAACTGTTTCGCGCAGGGCTTCTCGGATGGAAGATGCTTGGCTGTAAATCTGGGCAATGGCTGGGTCGAGAGTTGAGGCCATGGGATTTAAGGGGTCCATGTTTGCTCTCATCTGGTAACCAAAGTTAATGTCTTGTCCCCAAACGCATGTGCAGTGATAGCATTTAACATACCTTGCGAATCGTCTCGGTCGCTGTAATTAGCTTACTGTAATTATCATATACCAAAGCCTTCTTCTCCGCGTCCAACGCACGCACTTCACCCACAACACGAGTATACAGTCTCAAGAGCTCCTCGAGATTGCTCTTTGCGACAACTTTGGCAACATATTCCTCCACGTCAAAGTCAGGGGCATCGATCTCAGTGGCCGCGACTTCAGAGTCTGGGATTTCGATGCGCGGGGCTGAGGCGCGGAGATTGTAGTACTCGCGAAGAGCAGCTCGATTTGACGATGTTTTGCGCTGCGTCGGGGGAGGTCCTGGGGGAGCCGTTGGTCCTTGTGTGAGGACGGGGGAAGCGACAGCGGATCGTGAGGTTTCGAAGGAGGGACGGTTGGAGTTTGTGGGAGTGCGACGAGGAGGTTCGCGAGGGGAAGCTATTGTAGACATTATAGAGGATTTCGGGGAGTTCAATAGAAGACGGACGATGGCGGCAGAGGTAGAGTTGAAGTGAGTGATCCAAGGTTGAGGGACAGCTGGAGGTTGACTTGACAAGGCTGACCTGCGCTGGACACGGTGGAGGGCCATTAGTGGTTGACAGGCTGCAATGCAGGGGCGCGGAACGATAAATTTAGGGGATGATCCACTTTCAGCCGCTGAAACGTCATTAATACCACAAGGCTGAATACAATTATATTTCTATTTCTCAACACCAAAGATCGCTCTTGTGATGATACAACAACAACAGTAACAATAACAAACGCAAAATGGATCTCAGTGGCCAACTTCGCGCCTCAATACTTGCTCAAAATCTCCCTCATCCCACAACAACGTTCTTAAACTCTCTTATAACCGCACGCTCTCCCCCACCACCATTACCATCTCTGCTAGCTACCGCCAAAGCCCGTCTCTTAACGGCGGATTTGACCAGCAGCACAATTATCAACACAAGCTCAATCCAAAGTCTTCCCTCTGATGCTGACTCTACAGAATCTCGCGAGAAGCGCCTCCCAAGGCCCGTGCATGTTCAGGTTCTAGATATTGAGAATCTGGCACTGAGTCGCTGGGAGCAAGTTGAAGAGATGGAGGCTGTAGCAAGGGGTGAGACCACGCGTGGAAGAGAAGTCGTACGTGTAACAGCAGAAGATGACGATGATAATGTCGTGGAGGGTCAGACTCAGACTCAGAATCAGACTCAGCGAACTGCGGGAGCTCGCAACACAGCAGGTCCAAAACCCGCAGGCAAGAATGCGACGCATAGACTTGTGCTGCAGGACTGCAAGGGGACAAAACTATATGCACTGGAGCTACGACGTTTCGATGGAATAGGCGTTGGACAGACTCAGATTGGTGAGAAAATGCTGCTCAAGGCTGGGACGGTGATTGCGAGGGGCATGGTTCTTTTAGAGCCGGATAAGTGTGTTATGCTTGGTGGTAAGATTGAGGCATGGCAGAAGACGTGGCTCGATGGGAGATTGGCAAGGTTGAAGGAGGAGATAAAACAGAATGAGAGGCAAGGATCGTGATGAATGTTTGCGTGGAATTATACATGATACCCCCTTTACTATAAACATACATGACAAACATCTATTTATGTTATTATGCTCATGCTTCTATGGTTCTCTACATGACCATCTATTGTAGTCAGTCAAAACATGCTCATACACATCATCCTTCCACTCAAATGCCCTCCGTAGCAGCAGCCAGTGATGTCCAGCCACTCTGCTCCCAAGGCGCCAGGAACGCTGCTCGCTGAGCATCCCCAGCAGTAGCTGTTCCAGCATACGCCTTTGACAGATCTTGAGCTTCCAACAGACCCTTTGGAGGAATGCCCCTTGAGGCTACCTTGAGCGCCATCTGAGCTGCGTGCTCGTCGCCTGCACATTGAGCCAGGGCAGACCAGCCATGGGGTAGACCGGGGTATAACATAATGTCTGTCTGCACCTGTGTTCTCATGTCCTCTTCTGTACGTCCTTCTCCTAGAGTAGCAATGGCTCGTAACACCTCGCCGATATGTGACTGCTCTGAAGCTGTCACCTTGTGGTTCGTGCGTAGGCTGTGAAGTTCTTCCACGACTACCTCCAGACTGTCCTCATCCTTATCCAACAGGGCGATAACACCTAGTAGGAGAACTGACTGAACATGCTCAGGATGCTTCTCAATCACTTCGAACAGCGCTTCACGAGCCCTGTCTCGAGACGATTCAGATCCTTGGGCCCAGAGTACCTGTGCCAACAAGCATACGGCATCTGGACTTCCGTCAGACTCCTCCAGGGCGGTTTCAAAGTACGTGATAGCTTCGTCGAATTTGTTGTTGTAGTACTGAGCCAGTCCAACAGTCAGGTGTGCAGACAGACGTGCCTTCTTGCGCTGCTCGCTTGAGAGCTCGTTCTCTGCCTCCTCACTGCTGAGGCCCAAGGCCAGCTCACCACACTCGACTGCCTTCTCATAGGAGCCAGCTGCAAGGTAAGTTCGGGCAAGATCAGTCTTGGCCAGAGCAAACTTAGCCAGACTCTGAGGGGATTCGGTACTCTCGTAGTCGGCTTCGATGGTCTCAGAGATCTTCTCCAGTGTATCAACAGCACGACCACTTTCGTTGGTACGTTCCTGGAACAGCGTTGCCAAGTGGCTGAATGCCAGATCATTTGATTTGAGGCTTTGGTACTGGTTCAACGCAAAGAGCGGCTGGATAAGCGACTCCACGTTAAGTTCATTGGGAGAAACTGTGAGTACATGGTCGAACAGAGCGCTCGAGTAGTGGCGTCTGGTGGGTACTGAAGACGCATCTGCGATCTCCATTGCATGAGTAAAAAGTCCGCGGGCTTCCTTGGCTTGCCCGTGCAGGAGAGCCACAAAGCCTTGTCCTAGCCAAGCATGTGCATAGTCAGGGTCAGTAGACTGGGCTCTCGTAAAGACCTCGTTGGCTAGCTGCACATCTCCTGACAAAAGAGCCAGAGTTCCCAGATTTGTCCAAGCCGCTGGGCTTCGTTCGTTCAAGTATAAACTTCGAGCAAAAGCATGCTGCGCTACTGAGGGGTTGATCTCGCTGGTGACCACACCGAGAGCATTCCAGAACTCCGAGTTTCCAGCTTCTAACTCAATAGCACGCTTAAATGATCTCACTGCGGCTTTGATGTAGCTGCTGGACTTCTTCCTGATATCGGCAGGGAGGCAAATATGCGCGCGGTACTCTGCCCATCCCAGGTTGTAGTAAGCAACCGCTTGTGCATGGCGATCATTAGTCGCGATGTGAACGCCCTGCTTATGGCACAGAATCGTAGCATGGATACATCGAGTGAGGTCAACTCCTGGCTGCTCATCGTCTGCATATAATCCCTTGGCAAATACTACATCAGTACCAACCTTGTCAACGCTGGCGAGGATTTCGTATGCCTCCTGTGAGCCCTTTTCGAGAAGCCCCCGAAGAGAATCGGAGGGAAGGTCTTGAGTGCGGCTTTGAACAGAGGAGAAGACAGAGCATGCATCACCTATAGCCTTCCAGAAGTTGAAGGTCTCAAGGACGCTACCGCTGGTTGTCTTTGCATATTCGATAGTCTCAGTAGCAAGCTGTATGGCCTTTCCGAACAAACCCTTTTCCACGGAGGAAAGGGCACTGTCGACCGTGGTTTGAAGCAGGGCGATGATAACGCCCTCCTCCTTGGGGTGCGTCTCAATGGCGGACCTGTAGAGGGCAATTGACTCATCGTATTCACCCAGTTCACGCTTGACATTAGCAAGCATGTACTTCGTGAACCATCTGTCTCCAGAGATATCCGCCTCTATCTCCTCCTCCAGCTTCTGGGCATTCATAATGGCCTTGGTAGCAGCCATATGTCGACCCGAGCTGTGGTAGCTCTCTCCAAGACCAACCCAAGAGTGGTAATCTTCGGGGCTGATACGAAGCGCCGCTTGGAAGGATACAATAGCCTTATGAAAGTCTTGCTTGTTCAGCTCAGCTACACCCAGTGCAGCAAATGGCCAGCTGATTCCCTTTCTCTTTGATCCGGGAGGTGGCTTTACTTTGCCAGAGTCAACAACGCGGCGGGCCACGAGCTCGACTCTATCCCAGTCTCCATCGTCAGCAAACGAGCGGGCAAGTCGCTCAGCCGCAACCACTTCGGCGTGAGACAGCTCCAGCGCCTTCTGGAAACAGCGTCGCGACCTGCCTTTGTCCTTCGCGTAGTCGGCATAGTAAGTTCCAAGGTATGTGTATGTGGGTGCGTGGTTCAGATGGTTGTTCAGAGCGCTTAGCCAGTATGCATATGCAGATTCTCCCTTTCGTTGTTTCCGCGCGGCCTTACTAGTATCGATGTTCCAGATACACACTCCCAGACGGTGTTGTGTCTCACCCAACAATTCTTTTGATGCAGCACCTTGCTTCTCGAGAGGCTCAAGACATTCATAAAGCTCCGCTTTCGCGGCTTCCCAGTCTCCCTTGAGTGCCTTTACCCAAGCAGCCTCAGACTTGACTTTGATGTTCGTCTGGTCACGTTCCAAAGCTCGAGTGAGATAGTCAATCGCCTCATCGTATTCCTCCTCTTCTTCGTAAATGAGACCAACACCAATTAAAGCAGAAGTGGAGGTAGTATCACGCTCGAGAACCTTGTCAAACAACTCCTTTGCCTCCTTGTGGTGTCGAGGAGACTGGTAGTAAACTAGTGCTGTTCCAAGTGACAGGTAGTAAGAGTCTTCAGCATTGGCAAATGATAACCCAGTCTTCTTGCGCTCTTGCTCCAGCAGTCCCAATCCCTTGCGCATAAGCTCAACAGTAGCCTCGTACTCTCCAATATGAAGGAGGTATTGGCCAGTAAGTCGATATGCAAGAACCGAATCTGCAGTAATAATGCCTTCGGTAATCATGATAAGACGATCCTCATCGGTCAAAGGAACCACGAGAGTAGGAACTCCACCATCATCGTCATCGGAGCTTTCGTCTGATTCGTTGGGCGTTTCTTTGGCCTTTTCTTGGGGCTTCTCTGGTGGAAATGGTGAAATCGGACTTGTTAGGAAACTTGTAATGACTTTGTATAGGTCACTGTCGGGGAAGAAGGAGCAATAAGCCCGGAGGACATCAACATCCCACTCTCGGATCTCCTTCTTGTCCTGCCACTCTATGGAGATATCCCAGGCGAGCTTGTAGGGGTATTTAATTGCAACCATGCCGTTGGCTAGATCGAGCACTTTTTGACGCTCCGTATCCTTTTCAGCACCTGCTGGCGCGACCAGGAGACGATCATAGCAAAGTTGAATAAGCTTTTCTTCGTACTGCCGTCTTAGGTCGTCATCGTTTGTCCAGTTGATGAGCTGTCGATAGATGTGTTCCAGCTTGCTCTGGCTGTAGACTTCTCGCTTGGCGTCGAGGGTGACTTCTGTGAGCTTGGCACCTAGCTTGGTTCGTCGCTCTCCGATGAGAGTGTTTATCCTGTGCTTCTCGTACTTTTCAAGAATGTGCGCTACGGTCTCATATGTCTTTGCTGGATGAGGAAATCGACCCTCAAGAATAGAGTACAGCGGGCTTTCAGGGAGTTGTATCGACAATGCTTCGGCATATTGAATTTCGTCTCCATGAACTCTAGCAAAATCGATGAACTTGATCACAACATCTTGAGACTTGTACATGTCATCAGCATCTCGATAAATCTGGGCGAGATTGACGACTGCCTGTTGGTAGTCTACGAGCTTCTTGTTGCCCTGCTTCTCAAACAGCTTGATCAGACCCTGCCAAGCCTGTGCTTCCTGGGGCCGAAGCCATGTCGCAGAACGATAAGACTCTTGAGCTTGATCGAGTCTGTCTTTCTTGTCTAGGGCAAAGGCCAAAAAGATGTGACTAGAAATATGGTGTCAGCTTGAGCTTCTCGTGGCGGGGTACTATAGCTCTGCCTCACGCTTGATAGTTCTTGGAGTCCTTTTCCAGAAGCTCCTGTGCCTTTGTCACGGCATCGTCAAACTTTTGCTGGCGAATAGCATCGTTGATAACCTTAAGAGCCGCCTTTGTCCCCGACATGATGGCTACCTGGGTTCTGTTGTGTTGGAGGGCAACCCCACCAAAGCTGAAAGAAGCTCTCTTTTGGTTGTGCTGAGACTCAAAGGTTGAAGGTTATGAATTACAGCTTTTGGTAGATTAGATGATGAGTTTCTGATGTAAGTAAAGTTACAAAATAAGGCGTAGGAGAAGAAAGACGACGCTCTCAAAAGTACATTGATCGAATGGATCATACATTCACCATCTCAGGCTGTTGCTGGTGGAATTGCCCCAGTGAATGAATTATGTCATTTCGAGGCTGCCGAAGATATCCCGCCCATCTTTTTTTGGCTCCACCTTGTCAAGCCATTGCTAACTTGCCTGTATCTAATCAATTCTACCTTGTACTTTGATGATTGAATGATTTTATTCAATATCTAGGCGCGATAGACCAAGGTTGCAGAGATGAATAGATAAAACAAGTTCTTCTACACATTAAAGCGCCATATATAATGCCTTCACACATGCTCTCTCGGTCAACAAGGTCACAGCATCCTGACAATTCCATCTGTACGTTATGATCATCGATTTATACCTATTAGTACTCAAATCATTTTGACTTGATCTATTCAATTGTAATAGGCTATTCAGCACAAGATCTGGGTTTAAGTTGGCTAGATTTGTCCCAATTTTGTGTTCTAGGGTAAGAAACTTGCTAAGCCAGTGTCAATAACACGGGATATTCCTCCATCAAATCCCCTTTCATTCTGCGGTAGAGCTCTGCAATATCGGTAACTAGGCAATTATCCGCGCCTCGATATGGTACTCCATCTTCGATTGCTTCTGGGTAGGGCTCCGCCGGGTAGTCCCATTTGGGATCAATCAGCCTCAGAGACATTTCTTCAACTTGCCACTCATCCTTCTCGACGTAGATAGAGAACGAAATCTCGGATAATCTCTCGATTGTTTCTTCGTCAAAGAGGATACATGCTGTGAACCGGCTTGGGCCAATTCCTCTAAACATGAGATCATCTTCTAGCATCCCTAAGCCCCTGAGCTGTGCACAAAATTCTTCCCTTACTCTGTCTTCTGATGCATTCTCTAGAGCTTCTTTGTCCTCTACCACGTCTAGTTTGAATCTCTTGATGGCTTCTTCACAGTAAGCTGAAATTGAAGTCGACCTCAAACTCCGGATTGTCAGCCGAACCAGAGCGTCCACAGCAGGCCCAAGCTGCTGTCGTGCCTCGTCTGAATAAGCCGTAACAAAGATGTAATAACCCCATGTCGGATCTGTACCTGCCTGGCCGAGAGGTCCTCGTGTCTTGTTTTGGTAATCTTCAACGGTGGACAGAAGCTTGCGGTTGTCGTCGGACCTCATTTTATACCCCAGCCAGTCTTCGTTATCGCGAACCCACGGATTGTGTGGCCTTTCCATTTCGAACACTTGGCTATCAAACTCAGGGTCATCACTGTAATTTGAGGGTCGAATGTTGAGGTCTACGTCACCGACAGGTCGGGCTATTCTCTGGATTGCAGGGTCAGCACCAGGACCAAAAGAGCGGACGTTGAAAGAGCGCTTATGAGGAACTGGGCGACTGTTGAGAGAGGGATCTCGAGGTGGAAAGTCCGGCCAAAAAGTCGGTTCTTCTTGTGTTGTCATTTTTGGTGGTGGAAAGGGTGTAAGATGTAGAGTGTGAATTGTGAGATAAAGTGGAATGTCAAGAAGACTCCATTATAGACAGGACAGACTAACACGGGATCAAGAGATACAAATACTACCAACAGCCAACATAAAAGAAGTACTAGGACGACTCAATTCACTGGTGAAACACAGGCTTGTCAATTTATCGAATCAAATTCCCTTTGAGAGGCGCTTTGATTATTGTAGCGACATGGCTCGCTAGGCAGAAACGCAGGCAGTAAAGTAAAGTCTTATACGTGAGCCAATAGGAAAGGAAAACAGTATCTTGTAGCACAACCAACATAACGGCCTAGGATAGATGGATGTCGAGCAAAGATTTGGTGGATAAAAATGGAATTAAACAGACAGTTTATTGCCATTGGCGATTGACAACTAACTTACTTAGCTTGTTGAGGACTCTTTAACTCGTGAGATGCCAGTGAAGTCATAAGTATATTTACAACTTGTCAGCAGTATCACAAGACCCAGGATACGCAATCTGTTTATTTAGAGCTATTATAAAACCGCTAACAACAACAGTCTATACAGATATCTTCGACATGGGCAAAAAAAAGAAGTTAGGCAGGTATTTCATGCTAGAAACTTTAACCCAGCCTCAGTTGCTACATCAACTATGATAGTTCTTTCCGAAATGAAGTTATAATCACCTGAGGAAAGAGTTTAACCCTACCTACCTCCCATCTTTTACCTTTGGCCAACTTCGACAATCTGGCCTTCAATTGATCTGCGTAGTCACCAGTTCATCATCACTCGTTATCCCACTGCTCGCCGGCCAATCCGCAAATCATCCTCCTCTTTATTCTGACTAGCAAATAGAACTGACTATGGGCCAAGAGGAGATCCGATATATTCTTCCATCACTTGCATTTGGAGCTCTTTTGACATGTCAGGTTTTGTCATTAAATATCAACGAACTCGAACGTCACCTGTCAGAGTCCATTGCAGTCACCGAGGAAATCTCGTCGAATTCCAAAGTGATAGAGACCCAAGAGAGTCCAATGGCCACCAACACAGTTTCGATAACGAACATGCAAACCCGTCAACAAGATCGAACACACCATTCTCTCAGGGCCCACCATCATGAGAGCACACGCGATAGCTTAGAGTCTGAAAGAATCGAACTTCTTGAAAAACTTCTCGCAACTTACGATAGGGAGAACAGCCATGAGTATAAGAGCCTTTGCACAAACCATAAATGCTGCTGCAATGATGGCCATCGGTGGCCGAACAAGCCCTCAGGACCTCCGACCTGTAATCGACTGAAGGGTACGATCGAGGTGATACATACTGGTGGCAGCTGGCAGCTACTTTCAACAAGATGTCACATCGAGAAAACCCAGAATGGGCATACTAGCTATCTCTACGAGTATCGACACTGGGCAGAGTTGTATGAACAACCCGTCCACGGCGAATATCGAACCAGACCACAGATATACAATGTTGAAACTCTCGACTATGTGTTTAAAGATGTCTCAATAAACTTTATCACCAAAGCACCCCGTTGCGGGTATTCGAAAGAGGTCTGGGCTGCCATGTCGGGAAAGCCATTGCCAATTCCAGGGTCAATAATTCGCAAGACTTGGGAGCATCAAGGGTCATGCATCGTGCGTCGAGACCAGATATTGGGCCCTGGGAAGCTGGTAACTCGGGTACAGCATCCGGACGACTCTATGCAGCTGGACTTTTCAGCTTTCTTCTCTGGGTTACATGACATAGGCAGAGCACTTCTACCTGGTATTTTCGGGGCTCGTCAGGAGGACAGCAATCTGGATGAGATCGACTAAATGACCTTGGCAAACGACTCGCAACATCATCTGGCTGAGGCTATTGAAGCACATTGTCGATCCCTGGGCAGATGGTCTATATTCTCGCTCAAAAGTACGTGTACGATCGGGCATGAATATACGAAAATCGACCGAATCGCCACACGGCCCGCACACACTCTATCTATAATTATCCAAAACGGGTGGAACTTCCAAGGGTTTTCGCATTCGATGGCGGATTTTCGGAAACTAATGGACGTCGTCGGTTGGGGGCGGATATTTCGGAAAGGCAGAGACACTTTGGTTAAATCACTCGTATGTCATGGCGGGCATGCCCGAGCAGGAACTTTTTAGCGGTCTGGTTTCTAACAGGATATGTATATATATTCAGCGTGTTGCCTGTAAGCCGGAATAATTATTTCCTCCTCAATCCTTTCCTTACATCCAAGAGATCGTTTCTGTTGCGAGCCTCAAACGCTATGGCAACGCAAAATCACAGAACGGAGACTACAAGGCGCATTGCTTATCCCATTGAAAGAGGGTTCTACTGAATGACCAGGGGAGAATCATTCAAGTTGAGCTTGTTTAACCTGTTCGATTCTGTCTTTCTCGCTATATCTCCTCTGGCTGTCTGCATATCTCGACTGGCCAATCTAACCACCCTAGTAGTTCCGTATTTAACAACCCATGTATCCTATCGAGCAGGTGTTCCGCCCATCCATCCATATACCAGCATCTTCTCATTGTTTTGAACAGCGGGACGTAATATGCCAACAGAAGCAGAGCCTGTGGAGCTTTCCGCTGGAGACACCCAACAAACAGATCTTGCATGCGGTAAAGCCACCCAAAGACAAGTTTGTTGGTCATTGGAACTCCGATAACCCCCTCCGAATTGCCATAGTTGGCCTCGTATACATCGCATAATGATTTATGAACTCTGAGGTATAAGGCAGTGTCTGGGTTGTCGTGAGATGCTATCCAGTTTCGAATCTTCTCGAGAGGGCCAACCCAGTCGACGTGAGGGAACCCCTTGACCAGATACTCGGGCCTTGTGTCTTCTGCTTCTGTTTTTGCACTGCCGCCCAAAGGAGCCGTGAGGCCCGTAAAGAGTGTTGCTGGTTCAATACTCTGTCGAATTAACCGAACGCCGTGGATTACTGGAAGCCACCTCTGCGAAATCCCACCACCAATAACACATATAAGAAGGTCGTCAGGACCCGTTGGACCAGCGGCAAAGGTACAGTAGCATACGAGAACCGCCGCAACATATAGGGCTCCGCAATTTGTTTCGTTAAGGTTCGTTAATGTCCTATTCATTTCAGAAATACCGAGTTCCGCATGGTGTGCTGCGAGAGCAAGGTTCTGGGAATGCCGCTCAGTTCCTTTCGGTTCTTGGTAAACAAGATGGTACCCAGCCAGGGCATGCATCATATGAAGGACAAAGTGATAAGAGAGACCGATCTGAGGCACATTTTGCGCCCAGAAAGATGCGATACTGTCAGCAGGGTCATCAGCATCGTGTAAGGTCTTGGAAGTGTTGGTCATGAAGTGGAAGAGTAACTCGGCGTCAGCAACATTCAAGGAACATATCTGCGAGTTTGATATTGTTGAAGAGGAAGCCGGTGTAGCTGCAGTAGATGATGGAGATGTGGTTGCTCTGTCTGATGCTGACGCTGGCGGCGGCGGTGGTGGTCGCGTGAGCGCAGCCCAGTCCTTGCGTGGTCGACCAGGACCACGACGTGGTGTAGTGACAGGCTCTGCTAGAACTGATAGTATCTCTGGAGGAGACCTTTGCGGAGCTGAGTCGTCGCTGGATGGCGGTTGTGGTGCAAAGTCGCAGGGGATGCCAAAGCGTACGCAGTTGGCACATGCAGGCTTCACCTCGTCACACTGGGCCTTGTCAGCTCTGAAGGATGGTAGGATGGGATAGCTCGGAGGATTTTTATATATACCTTGACTTTTCGTCTCTTGCAGTTGAAGCATCCGTTCCTCGACTTGCGGTGCGGTCTTCGGGCAAGCTTAGAGACCCGTGAAGAGGAAATGCTCTCTGGACCAGTTGGCTGAGGCGTGGTTGACTGGCGCATGCTATCTATCATAGTATATAGTACCTCTGGATATTATATAAAGAGTGACGATATCAAGCAGAGCGTCCCGGAGGACTATAGAAGTACGCGATGGATAGAAAACACCAACTCTAATTGCCCTTTCCTTTGGGCGTCGTCATGGGCCGTGAGAACGGCTCCCGAGCAGACCGGGGAAAGTCTCCGACTCGGTCGGCGGAAGCGCCGGACGGCTTCAGCTCTTGGACCGGGAGAGTCCAAAACACAAAAATAGAGAAATTTGATGCCGAGATTCAGATTCCGACGAGTCTCAACTCCTTCCGGAATACCGAATGCGACAATCGTAGGGGTGTTTCGAGTTGATGCTCTATTAGTCCAGCCACAACAGGAATAGCAGCAGCGCAGTGCCGGCAAATGGGATGAGTGTGGGTCAGTGAGTGGCAGCTGTCAAAAGGGGACGGACTTGAAGGTAAAATATCTTGACCAGGAAAAGATATTTGAGCTGAAGACAAGGGCTTGGAGCTGAAGGGAGAGAGCTTCTAGAATAGTGCAGCTTGATAGTGATACATGCAAAATGAAAACGGAGGATTGGTTGAGGCGAGGGGAGTCTTGGTCAACTGTAGCGGAGTTAACTAACGGCAGCGGATTTTCGCATTTGTAATTGCGTAAAATGTCCGATTTGCGAGGCCGTAAAGCTATACCGATTTCGGACACAGTAATCTGGGTTGTCCATTGATCGAGCTTAGTATCTGACCAAGTTTCACAAAAAGGTGAGAATAGAGAGTCCCCATGGAAGGATAAGTCCAAGCTGACGAGAGACAGAGACACAAAAAAGACTAAAGCCTATATCATTTTGGCAAAATGAAATATCCAAGGGCCTTCCCTTCTAGTCTCACGCAGGTCAGTCTGTCTATTACGAGCTTGGGCCTTTGTCCTGTTTGCACAGCTTGTAGAATAAAACAAGGTCCTTTTTCTCATGTACGAACCCTCGGACAAGTTGCTCGCTTACACGGACAATGCGAGATCTGGCTGACTAAACTTTCCTGAGCGCGGCATTCGTTTTAGCGCCTAAAATAATTAAAGCCGCATGACGAATACGATTGAGGAAAAAAAGTGTACGACCCACTTCGGTGAGGGAATGAAGCCACATTCTCGGTTTATATCCGTAGATCTTCCAAATTAATTTGACGTGAACTCAAGATCTCTTTTCTTTATTCTCCCTTGCAAGCGATGAGCTTAAACGAGGTCGTTCTTTTAAGAATATTGGCGCTGGTTATGCACAATCCCAGTTGTCGATCTTCTGTACGCTCACGTCTCAAATATACGATTCATGCTGACTCTCATGACGTCTACGGATATTCAATAGAGTCATCAATTCGTTGTTAAAAGTGGCTTGGGGAGATAAGACGGTAAAATAACTAACGTTAAAGGCACGGATATCCGTAAAGCGAATACGGATTCTATCGGTTGATGTTCGGGCTCCTAATAAACTCCGGGAGGTGGGGGGGGGATTGGCGATCCAATGGTTCATGACCCTCATGACCTTGAATATCGAGAATGAGAAAGCGAAACATTATTTCAGGGGTTATCGCTCAAGTGTCCCCTTATCTTCGAACACTTAGACAAATATTGTCTACCAAGTACTAATTCCACTTATTGATATAACCCCCGTTCTGTGACCGATCTATATCCCCGCTGACTAACAACTCTGTTCCTTATCCCTGTCATCCCCAGAGCCTCGAACGTCATCGTCAAGCGTTGCCCCAGGACCGACCCAACTAAACCTTGCTTGGCCTTCTTCCCAGTTTCCCCCTCCAGTTCTTCCCAATCTCGCTTTACCAACATCGGCATCGCAGTTCATAGAAGGGCCAGCAATGTCTTCTTTCCGCTTGTTGATCGAGGACGGTCAGTTCCGCGACGGTCACGGTCGTCAGGTCGTCCTCCGTGGTATCAACGTTGCTGCCGATGCCAAACTCCCAAGTGAACCAGACCAACCATCTCATACTCCCATCGACTTCTTCGACGGCGATAATGTAACCTTCCACCAGCGTCCGTTTCCCAAAGACGATGCGCGATCTCACTTTGCGCGCCTGAGACGATTCGGCTTCAACACCATCCGATACATCTTCACGTGGGAGGCGATCGAAGCGGCGGGACCTGGAAAATATGACGAGGAGTTTATTCAGCATACGATTGATATTCTAAGAATAGCAAAGGAGTATGGCTTTTACATATTCATGGATCCTCACCAGGATGTCTGGTCTCGCTTCACCGGTGGTTCGGGAGCCCCGTTATGGACTCTGTATGCATGCGGTCTGAACCCTCAGAGCTTCGCTGCGACAGAGGCAGCCATTGTTCACAACACTTACCCTAACCCTGATGATTTTCCAAAGATGATCTGGTCGACAAACTACTATCGACTTGCAGCCGGTACCATATTTACTTTGTTCTTTGCCGGCAAAGACTTTGCGCCAAAATGTATTATTGACGGTGTCAATATCCAGGACTACCTCCAGGATCATTTCATGAGAGCGTGTGGTCAGCTTGCGTGGCGAATCCACGAGGCAGGTGACTTGGAGAACGTCGTTGTTATCGGATGGGAGAGCATGAACGAGCCTAACAAGGGCATGATCGGTTATAAAGACCTTACTGTGATCCCTAAAGAGCATCCCTTGAAGAAGGGAACGACCCCAACAATGTGGCAGACGATGTTGACTGGTATGGGACGAGCTTGCGAAGTTGATACCTGGGAGATGGGTGGCCTGGGCCCTTACAAGACCGGAACCACGCTGGTCGATCCCCACGGCGAAATCGCATGGCTACCGGTAGACTACGACGACTCACGATACGGATGGAAGCGTGATCCTGGTTGGAAGCTCGGTGAGTGTATCTGGGCGCAGCACGGTGTTTGGGATATGGCCACAGACACCCTTCTCCGCAAAGATTACTTTGCCAAAAACCCCCATACTGGCAAGCTCATCGACTACCCGCAATTCACAAATACCTACTTTATGAACTTCTGGCGTAAATATGTCAAGACCTGCCGAGCTGTTCATGAGGATTGTATTATGCTTATGCAGTTTCCTACTCTCGAACTGCCACCCGAGATTAAGGGAACCGAAGATGACGATCCCCGAATGGCATTCACCCCACATTACTATGATGGAATCACGCTTATGACGAAGCACTGGAATAGTACATGGAATGTTGATGTCGTTGGAGTGTTAAGAGGCAAGTACTGGCATCCAGCTCTGGCAATCAGAATCGGAGAGACAGCTATTCGAAACTGTCTTCGAGACCAACTTGCAACGTTGAGACAAGAGGGTCTTGACCGTACTGGAAAGCATCCCTGTGTACTTTCGGAGTTTGGAATTCCTTATGACATGGACGAAAAGAAGGCCTATAAGACAGGCGACTACTCGAGCCAGTCAGCAGCAATGGACGCCAACTACTTTGCCGTCGAGGGATCCCAGCTTGAAGGTCATTGTCTATGGACGTATTGTGCTAGGAACGATCACGTCCGGGGAGACTTTTGGAATGGTGAGGATTTGTCTATTCTTTCACTGGATGACAAGCCCCTGCCAGACTCGCCTGTTCCCGAATATTCGCAGTCATCACTAGATCTGGCGAGGACCCCGACCGGTGTAAATGCTAAGAAGGATGTGGCCGACGATCGAAATGTTACACCCGACAATCTAAAACGCACACTCACCAACCCATCGATCAGCTCCGCACCCTCTGCGAAGGACCCCCAATTGACCAATGCCCCCGGCTATCGCGCTGCCGAGGCCTATGTGCGCCCAACACCCACAGTAGTGTATGGTGACATTGTGTCAACCGGGTTCGATCTGCGACAGTGCACATATATTCTCAAGGTCAAGGCACCCAAGGCAGCACCAGATAATGCCCCCACGGTTGTGTTCTTGCCCGAGTACCATTTCCCTAAAGAGCAGTGCGAGGTGGCGGTGTCTTCGGGCAAGTGGGAGCTCAGCACAGATGATGATGATGGCACAACGCTTCAGATGCTCAAGTGGTGGCATGCAGAGGGGGAGCAGAGCATAAAGGTCTCAGGCCAAGTGCGTAAGCACAACGTCGTTGCGGGTACCGAGGAAGACGCTGGTTATCTTGAGCAATGCCAGCAGGGCTACGGGTTCAATTTTTCAAGCTGCAGTGTTATGTGAGCTGGGCCTTGTTTTTAGATGAAGCGCGTATAAGAAGCATGTTAATCGAGTTTGAGTTACGGATACGGCTGGCAAGGATGTTACGGGACACGGGCGTTTTTAGGTCTGTAATGTTTAAGTGGAAGATCATTCATACAATTGGACATTTGATTGCGCCCCAACCCGTTTCTAACGGTACACGTACAGTAAACTTTGCCGAACTTGGAAAGTGGCTATACGGTTGGATAATTGGATACGAAGAGCTACCGAGCCGCGGTTTGCTAACGAGGCGTCTGTTCACCAGCCAAACTCTTCCTGCCGAACCGCTAACTGTATCGCGAAGTAAAAGTTTCCACAATTTACCATGTTTGGTAGGGTAATCGTCTCTAATAAAGAACCCTAGATCTAGTGTGACGCCACAGGGAAGGAACCCTTTAATATGTGATACCAAAGATATCTGAGAACCGATGGAGTGGTCAGATTGTGGAGAGACCCAGCACTCTGGTAAGTACCGAGCGGTGGTTGTGGTTGCTGCTGTTGTTGTGAATTGGCCTAGAGGTCTAGTCAGGAACATTCTCGTATTCAGGATACCTAGCTGTTTGAGTTGCCATGGATTCTCGGCCAGGGTGTTCCGTGCGTCCTAAGCTAGAGGAGAGGTGAGGAGATGGGAAATAGCTGACTGAATTATACGTAGCCTGAAATTTCATGGAATTGTAGCTGCATGTTGCGTGTAGCAAAGCAGTGAGTTCATCGCCCTTCAACTGCATATTCAAGACGTTGTCAATTCTTACAGGGCTTGTTAGTCCCTCCAATAGACCAAGACACGCGACAATTGAATGATGCGATTTGCTAGGGGATCCCCCCTCCACCAGAAGCTAGCGCACGTCTGTGGGTGGTCTTCACACTCTCTACACACCATCTCAGCTGTCGCTAAGCGCCAGACGCCTTGAACGTAGGAGCCCAGAGCACGGCGCAGCGCAGCAACACAGCCGATTTTGAAGTTTCTTCCCTTTTCTGATGAGGGGGACGTGAGGAGAAAACAAAGTTTCCCGTATAGACTAAGTCAAATGGCTTGGGGACCTGGGGTTTCTTCTCTTTTTAGATTCTTTGTTTGAGCGATACCTTAGATAGTCTAGACTATTGCACGTGTTAACCTCGGGAGGACTCAATCGTCGTCAACTCCAACCTCACTCACTTCAACTTACCGTCCCATCTCAACTTTTACTGTCAGCTTGTCTCATCCCATTCAATATCCTCACTCAATAATCCCTGGACATCACATCTCAAGCATCCTGTTCCATCCTCTAGCTCCGTCTGGTCTAGCACCCCCCAGGGCTCCCCCCAGGCGCCCAGCATCCTTGTAGAAAACGACCCACCTCGACATGTTACTCCACTACAGATACAAACCATGAAGAGTAGTGATAGCTTGCGACGGGTTAACCGTCCCGCTGCCAATTGCAATTTCGACCTGCCACCAGCTCTGGCTCAACAAGCGCAGGCCCATGCGCAGGCACAGGCACAGGCACAGGCTCGGGCGCAACAACACCAACACCACCAGGTTCATCTTCAGGCTCTTCGGTCTCAATCTCAGCCTCAAGAGCCCATCGCAACCGCTGTGATCTCGACAAGCCCAGAGACGACCGCCTCTTCTTTCCAGGCTCCTCCAACCGCTAACAGGTTCCGTACCTTTTCTTCGAGACCCAGTCTTCAGGACCTGGTCCCTGTCGCTGTCGACGGGACTTCAAACACCCACGACCAACCTCCAGCCTATGCCCTGTCGTCCTCATCTTCCTCGACGGGGCCATCCTCTTTTTCATATCCTCCCACGCATTCAGCTGCTCCCAGCACCGCCACTAATACTACTGCTGCTGCGGCTGCTGCAGCTGCAACAACACACACTGCTCCGGCCGTCAATCGACCCCGGCCCCTGGGCCCATCCTCCTCCGACATAGCGACCGCCGCCGAGCAGGCTCACTTCCTCCACACTGTCTCATCTGCCTCGAGCTTACGCCCAAGGGCTTCGACCGCTAGCGCCGCTGCTTCTTCGTCTCCATCGCATATTCCTCCCGGAAATTCTCTCCTTCGACAACACACCTCGCCGCCGTCTGCTGTCGACAACAACTCTGCCCACTTTGTTCCTCGAGGCGGGTTGCCCCCCGCGCCGTCCATCATGTATCCGACAGGCCAGAGACATGTCTCGGGCGTCGACCCCACGAGACCCTACCAGGTCCCTCCTCCGCCGCCGCCCCCCATGGG
>ONZP01000908.1:0-10370 GCA_900312805.1 Fusarium torulosum
CTGATATTAGCATCTATATTATTATATACTATAACCACGATTAGAGTAAGCTAGATCTTAGTAAATATAAGGCTTATAATATACTTATTAGCTTCCGCTATTATATCGAAATAACTTCCACTATTAAGCTAATATATATATATAATAGTATATTCGCTAAAATATTATTTTCTATAATTAGATATAGCTATATCGGCCCAGATATACCCCTGGTCTGGGACCTAAGCACTAAGACTATAAATATTTGGGGAACTAGCTACTCGATATGGTATTAGATAATAGAATAGAACTCTACGGAGTTTACTACTAAGATTATTTAATAGAGTGATGCCGCCTAGGGTGGGTATTAGAATATCTACTCTGGGGTAAACTCTCTCCTCGAGGTAACTAAGATATATAAGTAGGAGTATAGTATTTAAGTTAAGCTATATAAGCTCGGTATTATTAATAACCTCAGGGAGAAAGTATTAAAGGCTAGGAAGGAGGGATATAAAATAGATTATTATTTATATATTAGTTGGTTTTATTAATTATATACTATTAATAGTACCTGGGTCTTCCCTAAGCTTAATAATAATAGGCTTAATATTAAGACTATATTATTAGTTAAGTTCCTTAAAATATACCTAGAAATATAAGTAAGGTTTATTATAGTTAGGGTCTTATAGCTAGAAAGGTATAGTAGTTAATACTTATACTTATATATCCTATTATGAAAGTAAGATCTGCTATATAAGTTAGATAAGTATATTTAGGGCTATACTAAATATATATAAATTTAATTTACCTAGATAAAGAGCTAAATTAAATAAGTACTTAATTTATTATTTAAAGGAGTAACTAGAATCTTTCTCTTATATATATATCCCATCTGCTAATCTTCTAGGCAGTATAGAGTATTACTAGTAATCATATAATTATATAGTTATCCTTACTGATTATGGTAATCCTTTCCCTTGGTAGATAACTTATAATCAAGAAGGCATGGTATGGATAAGAGTATCTCCAGCTCTCTATACTTTATTAAATTAATATTAGGGAGTGTTTCTTTTCCTTTGTCTTTATCGATAAGCAGCTAATATATACGATAACTATACGAGACAAAAATCCCTCACCCTATATTATTATTATTAGATTAATTAATTCTTAATTATATAATATATTATAATTTATTACTGAGGCTTATATTACTCTTATACTTTAGGCCTATTAGGTAAACCCAAAATTAATTCTATAATAAGCTGTATTTATCTATAATATTTACTTCCAGACCCTTTACCACCGATCTTAGGATATAAAGGCTTATAATAATTATATCCCGAGCTCTCGGAAACTAAGTGATCTAGAGGAATAGGTGATAATCTAGTATATCCTTAGCCTGGATTCGCGAGGATTTCCTTCTCGGTATTGCGATATTAAAGAAATAGCGAATTGACTGCTTGCTGACTATAATATATTACCAGTTGGTAAGCGCTGGGCTAATAATTTTATTAAGTGGCAACCAGAGCTTAAAATATATTATTTTCGTAAATATAATTATCAGAGGGCTAAATATAAAGATCTAATTATTATTCATAGTTAGTTTAGGCTCGTATAGAATATAATCGCGAAATATGGCATCTAATTAGATAATATCTAGAACTTTAATGAGACTGGCTTTATAATAGGCGTGATATTAAGTGGTATAGTGGTTACTACCTCGGAAAGGCATAGAAGACCAAAATTAGTCTAGCCTGGAAATTGGGAATAGGTAACAGTGATTTAAGCGATTAATGCGGAAGACCAGGCGATCGATCTATATATTATAGTCGCAGGCTAATATTAACTTATTAACTGGTACTAAGAGAGTAACCTCCCGGCCACTTGGGCTATTACCGTAACCTAAAATGGCTATATAGATAATAAGACGGGCCTCGACTAGCTAAAGCACTTTGATTAATATATAGCTGACCGATTAGTTAGTGCTTATTGTCTTCTTATCCTCTATGGTTATAAAAGTTATTAATCTGCTGATTTCCAGATATATTATAAGGTGAATAATAGTATTAAGCTCTTTATGCTAGCTATTCCTTTATATCTGCTTCAGCCCCTTAATATCGGCTACTTTGGGCCATTAAAAAAGGTATATGGTCGAGAAATAAAGCAGTTAATCAGAAGGTCTATAACCCATATATCCAAGATTGAGTTCTTCCCGGCCTTTTATATTGCCTTTTAATTGACTATAACCGAGCCAAATATTAAGGGAGGATTTAGAGGTGCTGACCTTGCTCCTTTTGACCCGGAAGTTGTGATCTTAAAGCTTAATGTGTAGTTATGGACTCTAATGCCTATTAAGGAGGAGGCCTAATAAGCTTAATCTTGGACTTTAAGGACCCTAAGAATAATTCTTAAGGCTAGATCTTAGTCTGAATACCTCTAGAGGCGAATTAGAAGATATTAAAGTAGCTCCCCAGAGTTAATCCTTGAAGCCTTGAGATGCCTTGAGAAGGGAATGAAGGCAGTTATGTATAAGGTTGCCTTACTTGCAGCTAAGAACTGAGATCTTCGATAGGCAAATGAGATACTTAGCCGGCGGCGTAGGGCAAAAGGGATATACCTATAGAATAGAGGCAGTATGACTATGCAGGAAGGTTAGGATTCAATTGATCAGATGGATGTGAGTACGCAGGTATTAGCCGAATTATCGCGAAGTGGTGGTCAAAGAAGGTCGCGGGGACCGAGGGTATTATATTATGGGACTTACGGCAAGACTGGTTATGATATAAGAACCTGTCAGGAGGAAATTGAGGCTTCTTGAAATGGGTATAATAATTAATTTTAATCGATTGGATAGTCTGTTATATTTTTAATTTATCTTATAAAGGTTGAGATTTTCGTTGTATTTGCTTATCCGTTGCGTTCGCTTATCCGTTGCGTTCGCTTATCGTGTACGTTATATAGTTTTTTATTTCCCATATTTTCTATAAATTAATACCCTTGATAAACCGTATCGCATAACTATAAATTACTAGTAGACTTTTTAAAGTCCCTATTAATCTAGTTATTATAGATTCCGTCTGATTCCTAAGTGATGGTTCTCTATATGCTTCGGGATATTCTTTAAAATATGTTATGGCCGACCCCAGTAATAAAGGGAGGTATAGATGAGCCTGACTATATTAATAACTGCTAATAACTGATATATGCCTAAATGATTACCTTGAAATATATAGAGCCTATTATAGGTTCGGATAAGTCTGCCATCCTAACTACGGCCTTATAGGTAGTCTTATAATATATCACTATAGCCTAATACTGCCTCTCCGTCTTATAATATACCGCATTATTTAAATTTACGAGGGCTAAGATAAACCCATTGGTAACCATAGCCGTTATAATCTGTATTAGTTTATTATCCATATTGGCCACCTTGCTAGGCTACTAGTTGACTTATTTCTCTATAGCTCTAGAAAGCCAGTTGTATTATACCTAAAAAGACCGATCTTCCTTGTTACTAGATGTGGTACTTATCCGTATAAGATTATAGATAATATAATATCCGAAAAGTATTATACTAGTAATAAACCCGGCGAAGCGCGATATAGGTCTTATACTTAGATCGTTTAGCGCCTCATCTGGGAAACCCATATTAATATGGCTATTATGCTAGAAATTCCTTTCCGGGTATGAAAGCCTTATGGATATCTATAGTGATTAATATAAGCGATAAAAATTATAAATAAGCAAAGATATATAATTTTATTATAAATAGTCGGTAAGGATACTTCACCTATACTTAAGAAATAATCCAAGTAGTATACCACCTAAAATATCCTTCTTCTTTCTTCTATAGCCAGGAAGTAAGAGCAGGATAAGTGAGAGCCTTTTAGACTTAAGGAATCACTATACGCAGACCGGTTTGCGGAGTTAGTAGGATATAGGCCCGATAGATATACTAAGCGAAATGCCCGCCGTATTATTATCGGGAGTTAATTTTCGATAGGTGAAAAGAGTTCATAATGTGCGAGAAGGAGCTATGCTTGAGTTTGCTCGATATTGATTTTAGTGTCAGTCCAAGGCAGCCCCAAGTCAGAGGCATCGAGATCCTCCGCCAATTGTCTCGCTCTGAGATATAGTTCCTCGCCGTGTGAGCGGAATTGAGATGACATAGCCGCAGCAAGTGCTCTCATCGCCATCCTCAGGCATTGCCGTGCTGGAAAGATGTCTGTGAGCCTTGCCCAAGACAAGTAACGTCGCTTGTGTATCATAGGCAAGAGTGGGTGTACCCTATTAAAATAACGTTGATCCCTTTACGCATTTCAGGCGACCTAAGATCAGTTCTTCAGTGCTTCTCTACAACGCTGACTGAGTCTCAGTATAGGGTTCGCAACTTACAAGTCAAGCTGAATCAAGGGAGGTAGATCCGAGATGATCGACATCTCGCTCACAGGCTGTGTGACTTGAGGGGTTAAGATTCCAACATCCTGTGATAGCAAGCCATAGTCCCGCCATTCTATCTCTAGATTAGTATCTGGTAAACTGTCTGATTGTTCTCTCCAGGTGGACTGCATCAGATCAAACGACATAGTCCAATCTGTTTCAACCAATGGCATCGGCAACATAGTGTCGGTGCTGTTACCGACATCGATAGTCTTAATTTCTAACTGGCTGACCAATTGCTGTTCCAACGTGGCTGCGGTCTTGATCAGCATAATACCTTGAATATAAGACCTAGTAACAAGGAGACTTGAGTAACACTGACCTACTCGAGCTCGGAGAGCTCTCAGCTGACCCTTTTTAGGTCCCCGTTTGGGTCTGTCGTCCACAAAAGCGCATTCCGTTCCAGACTCGAGACATCCTCCGCAAACAGGGCGGCCACGATCACACTTTGATTTCCGCCGTCGGCATTCTTCGCACGCTAGTCCGCTCTTTTGCCTGGAGCTATCCGCCATAGTCAAGATGCGTGCTAAAGTGATCAAGACTCCAGCCTTGATAATTTCAGTTAACAGAGATACACCATAGACTACGGAAGGAAGGCATCTAGGTCTAGGCCTGCCAATCCTGAAGATAGGTACTTTCCGATCTTCCATCTAGACATAATAGGCATCATCGGTCGGCCTCTATGCCCTATTACGAGACGGAGCGGTTTCTTCGATAATATTACTTTCATAATGAGATATTAGTACTTATAGTATACCGGTAAGCATATATTAGCTAACCTACCCTTCGATTTTTATAATAAAACCTTTCAAATTATAATTATAGCCTCTCGAGAAATCTAGTTTATTATAATATATCTAATATAGAGCCAGATAGATGACTTATCGGGGTTATATAGCCAGTATCGATAATAGTAGAAGGCCTCATATTAAAGTAGCACCATTAAGTATAGCTATATTAAAGCTCTTGCCGAATATATTATCGAGATCTTTATAAATAGTGAGCTCCTAGGCGAGGGGGTTAAGCCATCCTGGGATTTAAATAACCGGTATATATTAAGTCTATTATATAATAAATAAATAACCTTCTAGATATTATTTATAAAGAACTAGAAGACTTTTTCCGAAAATTATATTTATAATTATTTCTGGATTAATAATAAGCCTACTTTCTATATATATAACTATAGAGCTAATATTGAGATCGAAGTTAATAAGGAGCTTAAGGACCTGCCTATAGAGATATACTTATAATCGGAGAGTAAAGATAATAAAGATCCGGATTTAGACTCTAATTCCGAGTTTAGTACTATATCTGAAATCGAACCCAAGCCTGATTCTAAATTTAAGCCTAAACCTAAGCCTAAGCCTAAACTTAAACTCGAGCCTAGGCCTAATCTGGACCCCAAGCTTGGATTTAAGATCGGGCCCAAGCCTGATTCTAAACTTAAGCTTAAATTAGGATCTATACTTAACTTAGGAGATATAAATATTATAGAAGATTATAATAATAATAGTTATAATAACCTCGGGGATGATATAAATAGCAGGAATAAAATACTAATAAGGAGTGCCCTAGCCGGCCCCGAGAATAATTATATTATCTACTAAGAATACTTATATACTAATAGACTCGAATATCTCCGCACTAAACTAGAGAAGAAGTATAATATCAATAATATCAACTAGATCCCCTATATATTAATAGCGGATATTAATTATATTAAATATAACCCCGTAATCTAAAGTCCTTTCTAGTAAGAGACTAATAATAGGATATTATTACTCCTAGCAAATAAATATATACTCATATAGTATTCTAGTGGCTTAAAAGGGTATATTTTTTATCTCCTTATATTTTACCCTAGATATAAAAGCTTTTCTTTATTATATCTATTATCTTTCCTAGATAATATATGCCTTATAATATGCAATAATATGAGCTATCGTAATAGCGGTGCTGATAATGTCCTGTCCTTCGGCTAATTTTATACCTACTCCTCTGATATTAAGCGGACTATCCATTATAGCCCGGAAGACCTATTTCCTGCTCGAGGTATTGCCATTAGCGCCCTGACCCTTCCTCTGAGCGAGGTAAAATAATAAGGATATATCTATACCCACTAATAATAACTCTTATAAACTCTCTCTGGCAAATAGATACCAGACCAACTATCTCTAACTATACTATTCGCCCGGGAAAGATACCATATAAGAGCGGCTATATTATAGTATTAGATCGCTCTCCGGATAGAGTAGGTCATAACCATTAGGCCAAGTAAGCTTAAGCATTACTATTAATACTTCTTTATTATTTTCTATCCTATCTTCTAGCTTATATACTTTTTCATTAAGGAGAAGCGGATATATACTACTATACTAAGAAGCTTTCTACTATCTATCTTCCTAACTATTCTCTATTCTTATACTAAGCTATTCGAGCTCGGACTAACGGAGATACATCAGAGATTCCTAATACGGGCCGAAAAAGGTCTTAACCTAGCCCTTTTAGAAGCTATCATAATACTAGATCGACTAGGTAATTATTACTTCACCGGGGATATAAGAGTACTAATAACCACCATACTCCGGCCACTCCTCACTATAGACAGCCTTAAGTTATATACCTAGCCGTATATTTCGACAGATATATTCGATTTTCGAGGCTTAAACGGAAAGATAGATATTATCCGGTGGCCTCGGATAAAAGACGAAGAGCGAAAGCCAATATTACTATATATTACCTCGCTGGAATATCACTATGGCCGGGTTATTATAGCTAACTATTATAGCCGGGTATAATTCGGTTAGCTAGGGGCGGAGGATATTAGATATATCGGAAGTGCTAATACATTCCTGGGTAAGATACTCCGCGGGTTCTAGGTGCCATAGATAATAGCATTTATAGTATATTAGCTTTATATCTAGCTAGGTTAAGGGTTATATAGTGGCCGAGACCTGGCCGAGTATCTTCGGCGATTATAGTATTTCGGTATAATTCTAGAGGCTTAGGAATAAAGTAATAAGCTATTTAGTAGAGGGTAAGTTATAGAATTACTCATAGAGTAATCCCTAGTTTTCCTTTTTATCTATCTCGGCTATATAAGTAATAGACTTAACCCGACTACTAATATATAAGGATAACTAGCTAACTTATAATAATATCGACCTATAGATAATTCAATAAGTTATTCTTAAATATAATAAGCGATAGCGAACCTATATCTCTGCCTATTCCTTCTAGGTCAAATAAGATATAAAGCGATTTTATAACCGAGATATATAATATATACCTCAAAGGCGACGAGACTGCCATATAAGCTATAGTATCCAAGAATGCTATATAGCCGTCTATGCTGGGTAAAGCCATATATTATATAAGAGAGGGAAATATAATAGCCCGCGAATAGGTAGATATAATCGCAAATCAGATAATAAAGGCTAGTATAGACTAGGTTCCTAGATATTATTACCGACGACTAATATTATGGCATATTATTTAACTTAATAATAGCTATCATCATGAGCGGTTAGTCATAGTATTGATTAGACTACTAAATAGTCTTAAACGAGAAGCTATGATAGCGGGACTACATCTAATAATAGCGGCGGATAGGGAACCCGCCATAAAGAAAAGCAGGAAGTAAAGGATTAATATAGGTTATAACTTACCCTTTAGGAAAGTGCCCTAAATAATTTAGGAAGGGTTTAATAAGCTAGAGAAGAATTATACTAAGATAGATCCTATAGCGGTCTAATATATTAATCGGGCTAAGAGCTATTTAATTAGATACTTAGGTAATCCACTATATGATATAATGCTTCTATTAGCTCTGATATTCGGTGCTTGCATGGTAATGCCACATATCAATAAGCAGGGAACCAAATTCCATTAGGCTACGAAAAAAAGAGATTCAGATATATTAGCGGTAATAATAGTTATAAGAATACTCTGGTTTATAAGGAAGGAAGAGTTTCTATAGGAGGATACAAAAGAGAAAGTATTATCCATTAGGAAGATAATCTAAAAGATTAATAAGTAAAGCCAATATAGAGCAGACTAATATAAGCTAGCTAACCATATCCCCATATCTTAGCATACTATAGAAAATAGAGGTTTTAATAATTATAGGCTACTTAAGCTCGGATAGGTAGAATATAACTCGAAGACTAATACCCATCGTCGAATATCACGGATAATAAAGTTAAAGCTTAGGTCGATAAAAGAGCTCTATAATAATTATAAACGCTTAGTTTCTATTATAAATAATACCGAAAAGTTTATATCCTTAGTATTTAAAAGTAATAATAAGATTTAGGTGGCTTAGTACTCCTCAATTATTCAAGATAAATAGATAATAATAATTATAATAAGAATAGATAAGCTATATATCTAAAAATAACCGATAATAGTTAAGTATTTATATACTTATTCCTCTCTAATAAAAGTACTTAATTATTACTAATCTGGAATAGTTAATATGGTTATTAGCTATATCTCAGCTAGTAGTTATCTAGTAATTATATTTTTTAGTATAATAATAAGGGTGATAATATACCTACCTTAGGAAATATATACCGGCATAAAAGCAAGAAAGAATAAGCAGCTTAGAAGAAATATAGGGCTTTTATCCTATCTCCTGCCACCTAATTTCCTTATGTCTTTTAGAACCCCTTTCTTATACTTTATAACTAGTAGATAAACTATACATTCTATATAAAGCTCCTCAATACTTCCGATATAGAGGGAATTAATAGCGATAAGTACGCACTTCTATCTTTATTTCTTCCTTCTTAATCCCCAGAGGGAAGATCTAAAAATAGGCGATATCTTATATCACCTAATATATAGAGTAAATAATCGGGTATTAACTGGTCTTTAAGCCCCCCATAATTACTACTAAAATAAGTAAATAAGGAATATAAAGAGTCGACCTTAACCCTAAGGAATTATAAGAATAATAGCTAGGGTACCCCAAGGCTATTTTAGTCCGCACCTATCCGCGCCAAACTTACCATAATAATAGGGTCTTTTCTATAGGAGTAAGACCAGAGTTTTTATATATCTTAATACCCCCTCGTCTATTATATATATAGTCTTATTTGCACCCAGATTATAATATATCCGCTCTATACTTTATATAAATGGGGTCTAATCATCTATATATATAAGCTTAAATACTATTTATATTATAAAGAGGCGGGTAAAATATACCCTTAGTTAGAGATATTTCGATATTACCAAGTATACAGCGGTGGGCCGGGAGCTTAATACTCCTATTATTAGTTCCCTATTATATTATATTAGCGAATAATATACCACGAGAAAATAGATCTTAAATATAATAGCGAGGCGGAGGTATATAAAAACGAAGACTTTTTATATCACAAAGTATAGTATATCTGGGTCTAAGCGATATAATAATTTATAATATTATATATAGTATTTTACGGGAGGGGGGAAACCGGTAATATAAGCCGGCTTAGTGATATGGTATTAGATATAATAGGTTAGTAAGATTAGAAAGGCTTAGAAAAAAATAGACTAGAGTATATTCGAAAATGATTAGAGGAGATAGATAAGATAGGAGGGTTATAATATTTATAGCTATTTAAACTATTCTGGCTACTAGCCGAGAGTCTATCTAGCTATTAATTAGAAGCTATTTAGTTATATTAGCGAAATATTAATTAGAATAATATTATAATTTAAAAGGATTAGACTGGTTAATCCCAATAACTTTATTATATCTATCTAACTAGGGCTTATCGAAATATGATTTTAGAGGGTAGTGGTTATATATTATGTTATTTACCCTAAAGTATATAGCGCTATATCTCGGATGCCTATATTATTCCGGTTTGCATCTAATATAAGATATATAGTGCTATTATTATTATCTATTATTACTAGTCGAATTTAAATTTCCTTTATTATTATTCTTAACCGCT
>ONZP01000912.1:0-12338 GCA_900312805.1 Fusarium torulosum
TAGTTATAAGCGTCCGAAACGCTCTCCTCAATCCTCGAGGCCTTCGAGTATGCGCCGGGCGGTATCAATCCTTCGGCGATACATGCGTGCCTCTGATCCGGCCCTTGAGGATTCTGTCAATCCTAAGACGCACTTCCCAAGACTGGCCACAAGCCTCTCCACCAAGATCTGACTCTCCTTGTCAAGTCCCGGCACAGCGGAAGCATTGCCGTTATTTTGGCCGTTCTCAATGCCACCCAGACTCGCTGCTTCGTTTAGCAGACTCTGGGAGATCTGCCTGAGCTCCGAGTCGGGCGATGCCCCAGGAGTGCTGCCAGTAGGCGTCAAGATCCCGTTGGCCCCCTTGCTTTTGTCAACAAGTGGGAAGCTTCGATTTGTTCCCGTGGATCCGAACGACGACACCGAAGGCCGATGGCGTGCGTAGGTAGCTGCGCTGCTAGCAGGTCGATGAACCACTGTAGCACGCCGGGGTTGGTTTTGATGAAAGTCAACAGAACCATTCCTGGTATTGGGCTTCGACAAAGGGAATTTAAAGCCCCCAAACGTCGTGCGCTTTGAATTCCGAGGCCCGTCGGAATCGTCTGGTACGTCAACAACGGTCTCTATAGTATCATCAAGATTTGAGCTTCGACTCGAACGGCCTTCGGTGGCTGTGGCAAACGAGTTGAAGGATGACATAGTGTCAACACTTGGCCTTCGTTCGTGGTCAGAGTCGAAATCGGTAGCAGGAGCTGGAGTAGGAACTGGACCACGGGTTGTCTCAATAGAATCACCCGAGCCTACACTGCTCCAACTATCTCGTCGATGCTGGCTCATCGATCCCATTGCCGAGTGCAAGAAGAAGTGCTCGTAGTCGAAGGCATCCTCGCGATCCTCGTGAGACACAGGGACTTGGAATGCATCGTGATATGATGACTCGCCGCTTTCGCTCTCAAAGTCCACAAACTCGTCGTCATCGTCATCCTCCATATCGTTTGCGTGCCCGCCGTTTTGTAGACTGTATTGTTGCTCTACTTGCTTCACCTCTTCCCCATCTTGTTCCAAGTCCCCTTCCCATGTTTCGCCGTCATCAATCATGTCGTCATCTTGTGCGTCAAGTTTGTCTCCCAGGTCGGGTTCTGCGTCTAGTCGAGGAGATACCACATGCTCGTGGACTATAGCATCACCCGACATTTCAGTGCCGCTGGGGGCGTCTTCGTACTCAGCATCCACGTACTCGTCATCTGCCGCCTTCGCTTGTTCCAACTCAGCCGCATCCTTTGTATCATGCCTAGGCGAAATCTGACCATTCGCCTTATCTTGGGACTCCTCCTGCTTCCAAGGTGGTTGAAATGGACTGGTTTCTGGTGTAGTATCTTGAGATTTTCGAGACTCTGGAAATCCTTGATCCCATCGTGCGTGTGTGAACGGGCTGGGTGTCCTCAGACTTTGCAGACTACGGCGTTTCAAGCTGTCGGCTCGCGCTTGCTCCTTGAGGTTGGAAATCTTGCCCTTTAAATCCTTCATTTGATGCTTCAAATCGCGTACTTGGGCAACTGATGCAGATCTGGGCATATCTGTGTCTGTCATGGACCCAAAAGATGGACTAAGCTGATTATAGTGATAAGAGCTGCGCCGGCTGTCCCCGTTCGCGCCACCATCATCTTCGCTCAGAGTTCCCAACGTGGGATCAAGAACACCCGTGGGACTCCGGTAAGACGAGGCACCGTAGCCTATTCCTAGAGTATCGGCACTTCGAGATGAGGTTAATGGTTGGCGATAGCCTCCAGCAGCTCCAAGGGCACTGGCTGATCGTTGCGGGAACCCTGGGCTAGGAAGGGCGTTTTGCAAGTTGTTTTCGCTGGTATTCCTAGAATGCCCTTGAGCCGAGTCCTGTGTAGTAGACTCTCGTAAGGATGTCGCAGGCCGCACGATCGGGGGAGACGGAGTCGAGCCGTCCGACATTGGCGTATATAGAGAGCTTCTTGCTTTTGATAGATTCCCCTCCATTTTCTGTAACATTGTCAGTGTCGAACGTTTGTTTCAACGAATGAACCATACCGTTAATCTTTGCTTGGCGTTTGCCAGAATCTGCTCCGCCCTTTCACCAAGAGAACTGGTCGAATAGCGTTGTTCTACGGTCTCCTGGGCACGATGCACGAGTACGTGCATGGGTTCTTGTGTAGCTGTTCCCTCAACATACGATGAAGCCATACTCTCCTCGTCGTCGCCTTGGAAGTGAACATCGTCGACACTTGCGGAGTCGTCAAAGTCACCGAATGTTGCCGCACGACCTTGCGACGTAATTGTGCTGTTAGAATCAATTGAAGATTTTCTCTCGCGCTGTAAAATCTGCGATCTTGATTTGATGCGCGATACGCCTATGGTGGGCGAAGAGCCTAGGACGTGATCCTCATTGCTGTAAACGGACAAATGCGAGCCGCGCCGCCCCTTTCCCACCACACTCTCGACTTCTGTCACCTCTCCAATATCCGACAGCATAGTACCGTTTCCATATATGATTGGTGTAGAAGGAGTGATGGGTCCGGCGATAAATTGGTTTTGCGTGGAAGGGAGATGGAAGCGCATATCGGTAGGTTGGGGGTTATTCCATATCCTGAGAGGTGACTGTGAGCGACCATCGAGGGAGACATCGCAATCGTAATCGGGTAAGATCATGTCGGGGTTCGTGAGGGTTGGCGACCCGGGGACTGGTCCGTAGCCGAGTGACGAGCCCGAGCCAGACTTGCCATGGCGGACATCGCGACTGTAGTTGGGGATTGCATGTGCCGCCATGATTTCTATGCCTGGCGCTGCCGGAGACAGAAAGCGAATCGAGAATTAGAATTGTCGAGTGCTGAGCTGGAAGAATAATGTCTTGTTTTGTAGCGCGCCTAAGAAGCTACTGGGCAGGCTTTTAGGACACGGTATCGGTCTCAACTCGGTTGCGCACGCGAGTCGGCGTCGGGTTGTAGGAGGCTTGCTGTGTTTCTTGTTCATTCAAGGGTGCACAAGATCGTGATTCGATGATATTAGAGATGATGTCTCAAAGGTGAGACTCTGGCAGTGGGAAGGCGGTAGCGTAGAGCAAGAAAAGAAGGGGGAAAAAAAAATAAGAAGCTGGTGATGAAAACGGGATGCCGATCGGAACAAAGAAAGGAAAGTAGTCGAGTAAGGAGCGAATGGATGGACGAGGCGTCGATTAGAGTAGAAATTAGGTAGTTTCAGTAGGTGATCAAGAAGTTGAGAACAAAGGGAAGGTCCTGTTCGCAAAGGGCGCGGTCAGCCAGAAACCTAATTAGGCATGTCCTGAAAACCACCGTGAACAGAGGTGAGGGGAGAGAGCAAAGAGTCAAAAGCATCAAGGAAAAGTAAACGTCGCAATTGGAAGTGACGGCGATAGATGAGCTAAAACTTGTGTGTACGTACCGGTTTAATTGAGCACGGGCGGCTTGGACCAGGACCTGGACCTGGACCTGCAGACGACTTCATGGACCCTCTATGCAAGCTACTCCCCACTGACTATGAACAGTTAGACAGTCCGACAACCCCCATAAACATATCCGTAGAGTGGATATATAATAGCTTGGAACAACGTTTACGTATTGAGGGAAGAACCCGTTAAATCTATACCTACAATACACAATCCAATCAATCAATCAATCAATCAATCAATGCCTTGGTCTGTGGCGTCGGCGCCAGATTTAGAGGCAAGGAACCACTGAAGAACTGGCTGGGCCGTTGCGCAAAGCAAAACGAACGGGAAGCATGGGGGGCCCGTTTGGCGGCACTTGGCTTTTCTTTGGTATCGCTCTGAGCTTTTGATTGGCGCTGATCAAGTTGCTAGTTAACTAAAGAATGAAACAACGGTGCACATATGACACCGCGCGTAATGAACAAGACTGACGATGGAAGACACAGAGACTCAAGAGTCGTACAGAGATTTACAAGGAGAACCTGTCATACACAATACATAAGCACTCCTGAAAGAAAGGGATACGAGAATACATACCTACTCCGTACAATAATAATTAGTACATGATGATAAATGGATCCATTAAACCAAAGCGCAAATACTCACCAATTAGGTTGCGTACTCCGGTACTATGGATATGGATAGACTGAGCTGATCGACATGTTGCACCAAGCAATTTCCATTCCTTATTGTTATAGACCAGGATTAGCAACCAAGGAACGCAAGGACGCACTGGAGAAAGGGGCGCCAGCTCAACCCACTGCTATCCATGCCGGGATATGCCTCTTTAGGAAAATTTCTAGAATGTTTATCTGGATGACTATCTTAGCTTAATTAAACTTCTCTACCCCAGGTACTAAGCCACCTTGTTTCATTACAGCTCGATGAGAAAAAAGAAAGTATATATGAAATGAGATACGACAACTCACTATTCTTAGCAATGCAATCATAAAAACAAACAAGAGTTGAAGGTCTGCTGTTTAAATGTGGTAACGCATCACACGCCATCTTGAAGATAGATCTCTGCCAGCCATTTCATCATGGCGCCAACCACAACCAGGCCGCAATCAATAAAAGACGCCTCAAAAAGTCTATTACGAAAAGCAGGCTTCGCATTAAATAAACCAGCTGCCCCAAAATTAGACACAAGATTCAGCTGCCAAGCCATCAGCTGCGCTCCTCCAATAATTATTTTGCAGCCCCAGGGGGTACACGTCTACTACGTATGTCACGAATTATTGCGGTAACCAAAGTTTTTCCCTTCAATCATACCCTTGTTCCAGTTTTTTGATATATCCCATCTATAGCAACTCCTAAATAAATATGCATTTTCCTTGTTTTCATGTCAAAGCATTGATCCCCATAACGTTTCGTTTTCCATGTCTATTCCAAATCAATCGCGACGTCCGTCTCCCGGATTTCCTTTTTTCCTTTCTCAGTTTGTGGAACATCTCAGTGTGTGGAACAAGCTTTTAGTCGTCGGCGAAGGCCTCAGCCCGGGCGTCGACACTCTTCTGCGACTGATCCTTGGAAGGCCGGTTGGCAATGAGGCGCTAGATAAGTCAGTATCACAAGCTATGCTATATGGCTGAGGGCAACTTACAACCAGGTTCCTCAACAGGATGGCAATGGTAACCTTGCCGACGGATGGCACGTAGATAGAAGCCTTCTCCTTGATAGCGGGGCCGTCAAAGTTCCTGTACGAGGAGAAGTTGATGCAAACGGCACCGTCACGGATGAGTTCGGTGGGGACCTTGAAAGACTCGACGGGGACACCTCCAATGACAACGTCGCTGAGAGGCAGGCAGTCCTCGAGCTTCCAGCCCTCCTTGTCTGCAACCTGGTGGCGGGCCTTCTTGATACCCTCTCCTCGGGTGAAGATCTGGACACCAGTGACATCTACGGAGTAAACAGTGGCACCATCGTTAGCGAGGAGGGCAGCGAGAGGTCGGCCGTTGACCTCGGATCGGTTGATGACAGTGATGGTCTTGCCGAAGAGTCGGTTGCCGGATGCCAGGATGGGGTTGTAGATCTGCAGATACTCGAGGATTTTGACAACAGCGAGAGGAGTACAAGGAAGGATGGACTTCTTGCGGTTCTCGGGAGGGTCAATGAAGCGAATGTTGTGGTACATGTTGTGGATGTGCTGATGCCTAAGACCCTCGACGTCCTTGCCGAGATCAACCGACTCCTGGATGTACTTGTCGTGGGAGGGGTTGTTGGGGAAGATGGGGTAGTATACGATCATGCCATCAACATCCTCGTCCTCGTTGGCCTTCATGATCTCCTCCTCGAGGATCTCCTTGTCCACAGTTCGGAGGTCAAAGTTGAAGCCGCTATGCTACAGATTAGCGCCAGGCCAAGGGGCAAGCATCACCCGATAGACAGGGCGATATAACAAGCCGTGTTGATAGAGGAATATCTCACTTCTCTTCACATGTCTTCTTGGACCACTCAGCGTACTTGACAGCAGCGGGATCGCCATTGGCGAGGAAAGCAGCCAGTGTAGGCGTGCAGGGGTTGGAGCCTTGGATCTTGGCCAGTGTATCCTTGACCTCACCAAGGAAGCCTTTGGCGATGGTCTCAGCAGTGATGACCTTGCAGGTCTTGGGAATGGTCGAGGAAGCCATTGCAAAAGTTCTCAGTGTTAGACTGCGAAAGCAGGTGGTTGTCTGAGACGTCATGGTCAGTTACACGTATTTCTTTTGTTTTTGTTTTTGCAGTATGATTGATATCTCTTGTCTCGTTTCATATGATACGAAGCCTAACCTCAAGGTGAAGGCACACCGAGAGCAACCCCACACTAGACTGGCCATGACATGAGCATGAGCCGTACTACAGCCCTCATGAGGGGGAGGAAACATGATGCCGTCAGGGGGACTTTGAGCACGTGATGAGACGACTAAGACATGCCAGAAACGATCACGTACCTTGTGGAAAACAGGTTGGATTCAACTCTGAGCAGAAGCTGGGGAAATTGAAGGAGAAAGAAGAGCAACAATCACAAGTAAAACGCTCCCCCACCAGAGAAAACAAATCTCCTAGTGACCATGGAGGGGCATCTTTAAGAAAAATGTTTTTGCGCAAAAAAAAAAATCAGACCCTTCTGTCCTCCAGTCAGAGTTCAGCGTACAGCGTGCCCCTCTTACTGTATAGGGCTTAGCGCCGTGATGTTGTCAGAATGCATGAATCTCTCCAAGTAAAGCTTCTCACGTTCAAGACTTGAATTATTGGAAAGTCAAGCTGGGGAAACTTGATGCCAGAGGGGAAAAGGAATCAGAATTCAAACCTGAATTAAAAGTGGCATAAATTACATTTTCTTTTGATGTGTAGCGACAACCATCAATCTATCAATGTTAATTCGCGAACCTCTGTAGGGGCTCTTCTAACTGCATTCCTTCTGCCGACTTCGGCGCCTAGCTCAATTAACCAGTTCCACTTACGACATCATAGTAACCTAAAGTGCTAACTTTGACAACTCAGTATAATACTTCTAGAAGAAAAAAAAAAGGTCGACAATGCAGAACTGCCAAGAAATGTTCTAGTTCGTACATGTCCAAGCGGACGGGTTGGGTGATTTGCAAGGTCAGCTTATTATAATCTAATACAGCTGTCCAACAACCTGAGTGGTCACGCAGAGACGCCCTGTGGCTGTTTGGCTTTCGCTAGTCGTCAAGTTAATAAAGGCATTGACAATAACCTTACCTTAACCAGCATAACGAAGCCTTTTTGTGCTGCGATGGACATTCCATCAAGTCTTGGAGAACCAACTGATGGGCGCAGAAGAAAGTGCTTAACTTATGTATTGGCGACTTGTTCACTGTGAAGCACAGTTCTAAATCCAATTCTTCCACCATCCATCCAGCATCAATGCTCTCGATGATAGAATGTTTGCGACAGAAGACACAGTTTGTTTATGTCAAATGAAAAAGACTCTTCCGCGCCATTCACAAGCCTTTTAAATGCCAACCCAGATGCGATACAGTCCCGACCACCCGGAGCCCCCCCAATCCTTGACACGACATCACCACATCCCAACGCCCGCGACGAGATAGGACAATTCCCTAGCGCCTTGCCGTATATGGCTCAATCCTGGCTTTTGGCCTAGGAAATGCTCATTCAAATCGCTGCTTATCTCCGTTCTCCCCAAGGGGCTTGTCTCCCTTTATCGCTGAAGCTGCATTATATATATGGCCTTACCCCGCCGCTCTTTTCTCCGCGGAGATTCGCATTTCTACGCCCAAAACAACCACCACACGTCTTATCTCTCTAACTGGCTTGCCCCTGGACAAGCCACTCTACAGCGACTAGGGGATCGCATAGCCTTGTCACCCCTTATCGCGGCTCTTTGCTGATCGCCCGTCCTGCAGCCGTTGCAACCCTGGCCAATGGCATGTTGGATATTTGAACACGGACGTACAGCTTATCAGAAGTGAGCTGCTTGGCTTGCAGCTAGGTGCTGGCCAGGTTAGTAGCTTCGGCACATGGCCATCTAAACACCTGGGGATGCTGCAGGCCTTATCTTGCCATGTCTACGCAAGGATGCGTCTCGCTCTACCGATTTGCATTTCTTTGAGACATGCGTGGGATCCCAAGGAGAAAAAAAAAAGCACATGTCAAATACCACCCGTCCGGCCTTATCTCTGCTAGGTAAATCAAGTTCGGACAATTGGCTGCTCATTCTCGCTTGGCTGATTGAGCCTTGACTCTTAAAAGCCGCCCAGGAGCTGCCAGGGGCTCATAGGTTGGTCTTATAACGCTTCGGAAGAACTCGCGAATATTCTCTCATAACTGCTGGATACATACCTTCAGAAAGTGTCCGCAGTGAATGAGCGGCAACACGTTTGGAGGCTTCGACGTTATCAACTTATCAACAACTGAGGGCTCTGTAACATTGCAGCAAAACGGCCCGCTCTTAGCCTCCGTCATCAGCCCAGTTCTTATCGGATTAACAAACTCTTGTGTGCGGGAATCTGTGTTAAGCATCTCCGGGGCTCCGGATTATCGCTGCCCTACTCAACTCATTGCGCCTCCGGATGAGACAACATGGCCGCATAGTCTTATCGATTCTAAAACCCCACAAACAAGTTCTAGGAGAATCCGGAGAAACACATCTTGATACTCTTGCCAATCTGGAGTCGTAAGGTATACGATATATTTGTTCTATATATGTTCTGAGCATTGTCCGAATCAAAGTGGTTATTCAAGCTCGACATCCACAAGCAACTCAGAGACAAGAAGAACTCTTTCAGTTCTTGCAAATTATCTCAGTCGTTTTCAAAAGAGTCGAATTGGTCGTCTTGAGATTTAGCAAGTCTTTTCAGCACTCTGTTCAAGATGGGTTTTCAAATCGCCCACCTGTGGAAGACCCCTGAGGTCAACCCCATCAGCCGAAAAGCACGAAGTGTACCAATGCTCAACCCAGTCAACGTCTATGGCAGAGTATTCACTTTCTCCTGGCTCGGCTTTATGCTTGCCTTCTGGGCATGGTAAGTTTCAAAATCCAAAGTTGGTGTTGTGGTATGGTGCATTGACTAAGAATGCTAGGTACACCTTCCCACCACTATTGACTGTCACTATCAAAGAAGATCTCCATCTTACACCCGCCCAAATTGCAAACTCCAACATCGTTTCTCTCTCTGCTACTTTCTTCCTTCGCTTCTTGACCGGCCCTCTATGTGACCTGTACGGACCTCGACGTGTCTTCGCCTACTTGATTCTTCTCGGTTGCGTACCCATCGGTCTCGCGCCACTTGTCAACAGTGCCACCGGTCTATACGTCTCTCGATTCTTTATTGGTATTCTTGGTGCTACGTTTGTTCCTTGCCAGGTTTGGTGCACTGGGTTCTTTGACAAGAATGTTGTTGGTACTGCCAACGCTCTTGCTGGTGGATGGGGTAATGCTGGTGGTGGCATGTAAGTTCAACTCAAACCTCCCAGGATATACACAACATTATGGGTCTCTCAAAGAACACTACTGACTTTGTAATAGTACTTACTTCATCATGCCTGCCGTCTTTGACTCACTGGTCGCTCACCAGGGCATGTCTCCTTCCAAGGCTTGGAGGGTCACCTTCATTGTCCCCTTGATCTGCCTGATTATCTGCGGCTTCGGCATGCTGTTCCTCTGCCCCGATAGCCCTATGGGATCTTGGGACGACCAGGCTCTGATAGTTCAAAAGAACATGGAGGCTCATGGTATCTCTAGCTCTGGAGATGTCACCCCTATCCGTACACCTGATCGCTCAGGGTCGGACGAGGAGAAGAACCCTGGTGAGGAGAAGGACGTCAAGGTTGGTGACCATGAGCACTCCATCTCGCGCAATGAGGCCATTGAGATTGCTCGAGGCGAAGTCATCGTCAAGCCTACCCTCCGCGAAGCTCTCCCTATCACATACTCTCCTCAAACTATCTTCCACGTCGCCACATATGCGTGCTCATTCGGTGGTGAACTTGCCATCAACGCCATTCTGAGCTCTTACTTTAAGAAGAACTTCCCTCACCTCGACCAGACAAAGGCCAGCAACTACGCCGCCATCTTTGGCTTCCTCAACTTCCTTAACCGTCCTCTAGGCGGTGTCATCGCAGATATTCTGTACAACAAGTGCGGACGCAGCCTCTGGCTCAAGAAGGCTTGGATCGTCACCTGTGGTGTTTTGACTGGCGCTCTTCTCATCGTCATCGGCAAGGTCAATCCATCCGAAGCCAACGGTGGTAGCATCGGCACAATGGTCGGCCTCATCGTGGTTATGTCCATCTTCATCGAGGCCGGCAATGGTGCTAACTTTGCGCTCGTGCCTCACGTCCACCCCTCCGCCAACGGCATTCTCTCAGGCCTCACTGGAGGCGGTGGTAACATTGGCGGTATTCTCTTTGCCGTTGTCTTCCGCTTTATGCACGGTGGCAACGACTATGCCATGGGTCTATGGGTGATTGGCATCATCACCATTGCCCTGAACCTGGCGGTGTGCTGGATTCCCCCTCTGCCAAAGGGCCAGATCGGTGGTCACTAAGTGTGCAGCGATTGTACGGGATAGATGGCGATAAAAATGCCGAATGGGATGGGATATATGGGAATTTTACGACATTATTGACTGGTTTAGATGCCAAGCGGGCGTGCAATGGAATTGGGTACGGTGTTGGAATGGTTAAACTCTACCGGAATACAACACATAGAGAGGGAATACGGAATGGAACGGCTAGGATATCCCGTCACATCAAACGACGATGCGACTTATTTTCATTTAATATTATTCGATGTTTAAAACAATATTCCTTCCATTTGCGCAGTGTGTTCAAGGTTTCCAACCTCTTCTATTCGTAGCATCTTGAGACTTGTCGTTTCACCAGCGATCAACACTTTGACAGCTGCAGATCAATTACACGTTCCACTTATACCAAGACAAAATGACGTGAACAATGAAACATCGAGATTGAACTTGTCCCTGCCGATCAAAGACGCCACAAAAGCCGCGCTCGTTTGACAGACAGACAAAGAGGCGCGCTATGGTAATACACGACGAGGGAACGGGCCTTTTTTTCTCTTTTCTTTCTTTCTCTTTGATGTTTCTGTTTCTGTTTCTGTATAAAGAGGTTGTGAAACGGGAACACGAATGTGAGACTTGCGTACGCAATCAACGACATGCCCGGTTTTGAGATGTCAATGCTGCTGTTACTGGACCAACGTTATATTCAGACTCATTTCTTGCGGGTTTTATATAGATGCGTTGTTTCTATCATGATCAGACGTAAAGCCAGGGTTGTATCATACATGCGCGTCCTTTCAGTTTCGAAATATTTATGGATAGCATGGACATCTCCATTTCGACCCAACGGCCAACCAACACAGCCCCCCTTCAGCGTTATAGCACCGAAATATCCCCTTGCGCCCGACTCGCAGCAAGGGCCTTGCTCTGAAGCATTTGATCTACAGGGAGAAACAAGAGCGAATACCTCTTGTAGCTATCTTTAGTCGTCGGTCTGCCATGACGATTGCATCCCAGTCCATGGCGGATTGCGGCTCATGCCAAGGGCGCCACTCCCGGGAACGGTTGAAACTGACAATGACGGGTTTGCAATGCTTAAACATTCCATTTAACCGCAAAGCTTCAGTCTTGGGTGTGTTTGTATGGGGCGTGTATCTGGTAACAAGTTATCAGTGTCTATTGCATGAACATGACTCGAGATGCAGTCAGTTTGATAGGAATATGCCAGTAGAGAGCCTGAAAGAGCGGAGAACGGTTGTTAACTCATTTCCCATAACATCATACTTCCAATGGGCGAGTGTATGGCTCACCTCACAACCGCCTTAAAATACGTTTGCAAGGTTCTATACTAGCGGTTTCAAATGATGCATATCCTTATATGGCCATCGAGTGCAGGTTAAATCACTCATCATACAACAATTGCAATTCAAGTTTTAAAGATCAAACAAAAATGGGTATTGTAGCATTAACACTAGTCGATGATAATACATGGGAAAACGAAGCTGGGTTATATGTCTATTCGACGTAGCGGCGGAGGTACACGAGGCAGCTACATGGGAGGAACTTGATCAAGACAAATAACCCAAGTGGGTTTTATAGTTTTTCCTCAATACATTAACAATCCAAAAAAAAACCTTCCAGCTCGTAGATACCAACAAAAGAAGCAACGTATGTGCGCAACAAAGGCCTGATATACCCAGACTGCTCCATACCCTGTAGAAACGAGAAACCCTCTAAAATGCAGTCATGAAGTCATGACGCCACGCTCTAACTCAAGATAAAGTTGAAACGTGACTCCGCTTACAGAGCGAAAGCGGCCATGACGAGACCAGCGACAACGGCAATGGGAGCGCCGAAGCGGGCAGCACCAGAGACGGGGACGGGGGTAGGGGTGGGCT
>ONZP01000919.1:0-16435 GCA_900312805.1 Fusarium torulosum
ATACTTAAGGAGGCCCTCCTTGCGGATAATATAAAACCAGCTAACTTAGTAACTAACCTAAAAAAACATAGTAATAAGCGCCTAGCTTTAATAGAAGATACTCTACTTTATCCTTATTAATAATAGTATTATTAGAGGAGCTAGTATAGGTATATTAACTACTTATATAGATAATAACTTAACTAATCTATTATTAGCTAAGAGCCATAAGATTTACGCGGCCAAAGCATCTAATACTACTCTCCATAAGGATCAGAAGAGATTAGGGCTATTATAATTTATTAAAATAATACCAGCTCAGCAGGGTTAAGTTTACCGCATTATAGGAGCTTCTACCATTAAGGCACTAATAGGAGCGGTATAGATTAATTCTTAACACGACTATAAGCGGGTCCACCACGCTATCCATAACCTTAATATTAGAATAGACCTTTTGCGATGGGAAGACTATATATTCGATAAAGCTATCTAAGCCGATATTATATATATACAAAAAATTTCGACCGGAGTCTATAAGACCTATTACTTATTATAATGGTAAATTAGTTAATTCACCTTTTTATATATATTGGGATTTATCGTTGCGCTAACATGTCATGGGTTAATTCACCTTTTGTTTTAAAAACAGACTTCCTATTATCAGACTGACTTCAAATTAACTTATATATTAGAAGCACGTATGGTCAGCTAGTTCCAGGTACTACTATAAGCGTATTTTATATGAGTGTTATAATATTTAGTGAAAGCTGTAAATGATTGAACTTTTTGATGTGGTAGACCCCAGTTCCAGTCTTACGACACATAAATGAATGAATTTAATCCGCCTGGGAGGATACGCCTCATAGGGCCCACAACGTTGTGTTAAACCAGAGATATAGACCAAGATAACCTAGATGTCACGAATAAGTGGCGACCACTGTTTTTGGCACAGCGGGTTCAACACGTTGTATCTCGTTACTACTGTACACAGTCGTGGTGGTAACATGACAGGATACAACAAAACTGGCCCGTGCACGTTGCTGGGTCATCTATATTAGTTATTTCGCATAACATAGTTATAGTTTTATTTACCCCCCTTTTCTCTTCCTCTTCTATTTCCGTCTTCTCTCATTTAGCTCTATTAATACTATCTAGATCTCGCCAGATCCTACTCCTTACTATCATAATAAAAGCAATACTTAGATCTAGATCCCGCTATAATTATATCCTGCTATATTGCTTCTATCATGCCTACCTCTGGCTACCTTCTTCTTAATACTCTCCAACTCTTCTATGATACGAAGGCTTGTCTCCTGATCTGCACTCAAGAAAGCTGCAAATTTGCACTATCCAATGGCCCTAGTCCTACAGTCCAAAATCAATTGTTGTACAGAGGTCGGGCCAAAAAGTTCTTGCCTACGCTAAAATCACGCTAAGTGGGGCAAAAGCATAGGTACCTAAAAATACTCATTTTTGCAGGGGAAAATCCCTGCCTTCTAGGTACTCATTCCCACCTTTAACTTCAATGATTTTACGGATATGCGCAGGAATTCGTTCTATCCACGCCTGGATCTTCTCTTGCGGTAGCTCCTTCCAAGCTGCCTCCCACTTGCGAATAGCTTCAGCCCAGCTTTTAGGGGCACTTTTTTTCGTAGTTACCCTTTTTATCCACGGCCAAGCCGGCTCAATAGCATTCAAATCAGATTGGTTCAGTGTAGAGCAGAAAGAGGATGGGCGATACCGGTGAACCTTGAGGCAGGCCGCACTGAAGAGGGGTAAAGGGGGTGATGGTGTCTTGATACCTCACCCGGGCTAATCGATCCTTCATGAAAGACTCGGCCCATCTGGCTAGATATTCGGGCCAGCCTTGCTCACGGAGACGCAAGACTAGTCTGTTGCGCATGACGGTGTCAAAGGCACCTTGGATGTCCATCGTAACTAGGGTGGCCACCTTTTTGTGCGTAAATGCTACTTCTATATTATGGATCAGGGTAGTTATTAGGTCCGTCGCGGACCTTTTGGGAAGAGCGCCAGCCTGTTGTGGGTGAAGGACGTTATAGTGAATGGCTGCCTATGCTAGGCGGCGTGTAATTAGTCTTTTTAGCCCCTTGCCGAGGCAAGAGAGCCGAGAGACTGGTGGCTAAGCCCGAGGCGATATGAGATTATGTCGCCTGGGTTTGGCGATTATGACCACTTCTGCCTCCTTAAATGGTTTCGGGTGATAACCTATAGAGAGGTATCTTTCGAATAGGCGGCGGATATGTATCCCGATGATATGTTAGATAGCTTTGAGGAGATCGACCGTGATATTATTTAACCCGGGAGATATATTATCTATATTAAGGGTCGTATATTATACCTTATCTAGAGAGATTTTAAGTGAAAATAGGATCGGCCTAGGAGGATAGACTAATATCTAGGGGTTTATAATATTATTATCTAAAGTTCTGCGCTCTAGTATAGCTCGTCGAAGTATATTTGCCGTATCTATCTGAGTTTCGTATATGATATTATCGACCTATAGGGGTAGCAGCTAGAAAGGCCCTAGGGACTTTAACTACCAGATAGCTTTAAAAACGGCATTACTACTGGAGAAGCTATTAATAAGATTTCGCTAGTATTGCTTTTTTACCTGATGGACTATGCGATGAAGGTCTCTCTTAGCCATCTGGATATCTTGGTTGAAGCCGCGGGGATAAATTCTCCTGATCGCCCGAAATGCGGCCGCTGCGCCAGTACACTCCTCGCTCCACCAAGGAGCAGAATGTGCGATCTTCCGTGTGGGCCGGCCAGCCGCCTTTGCTGCCGATGTCAGTAGATTCACGAGTGCCAAAGCAAGCTCGTCTAGTTCCGCTGGTGTCGAGTCCGCCTGAGGGACTTCTGTGGCTCCGAACTCGACGATCTCGACGAATCGTTTGAGCTCGTCCTCCGTTGTCACCCTACTCTTCTATTCCTAATTGTCGTGTGCCCCTAATTGTCGCCTACACCCTGTTCATTCTCACGTATGGGTCTATCTCCGATCTATTTCCATGTATTGATGTCCATAGCAACTACAATTGCTAGTCTACGCGTTACTGACGCGCCTGAACGCGTGCCACGTAAACGCTCTCAAGCTGCTCAAACTAACGATCAAGGAATGCTAGTTGGTCAACTACATCCTTATTGTCCATTCCATTTTCAGTAAAAGAGGAAATTCCCCACCCTTCATGAGATCATACCCTTGTGAAAATCCTTTTTCACTGAAATATGGACAGTGTTTTGGACGTCCCAGCAGAGTTTTTTGATTAAAACTGCGTGGCAAACCGCCTCATTCCCTAGTTTGATCATTCGCCGCAACCGACGAACTAATAACAGCCAATCGAATTGCGCCCCTTGCCATGTTGCTTAATGATCCCAAGGCACGCCAACTATCCATTGCAAGTAATTATATGAAATCACTAAGAATTAGTCACACAGGCCATGATATGTAGTTCACACCGCACTTCATGAAAAATTCTCTAGAATTCTACTTTGTCATTGCACAAAACACATATTGGTTTCGCTGCAGGTATGCAGATTGTTTTTAATTGTTGGCTGTCGCCATTAATAAGATATTACCAATCATCGTAAGCTATTTCAACGAATCACCATGATGGACTGGCTAATCGGAAGAATGAGGCCAGCCATTCTAGGAGGTTACTGTAGCATCTGATACAATACTACGGCAAGATCGATATAGTGTTCATCAAATCATTCGTCGATGCCTTTGACTAAAACCCCATTGGTCATTTAGTTTTGCCGACCTTTACCACCTGAGGAAGCTTATCTGCACAACACCAGCGTCGCAACTGTCGAATTCGGCCTCTTTCTTTACCTCAGCACTACAGGCAAGTCGTGCCACCGCAAAGGCAAAATGCCCACGCTCTCATCACCTCGATCGCTCAGTACCTTACCGAACGAAATTCAGAATGCCATCATCAACCAACTCGATAGTTTTGACAAGCTGATTCTTCGTACGACAAGCAGGCATTTTCGCACTATGGTAGCAATCACAGTGAACGATGTGCTTGCGGCCGAGCGAGCTTCGGTCTCACTTGGAAAGGATCTTTTGGGATGCTACGATTGTTTATGCCTCAGAAGAGCAGAGTGCTTCGCCGACAACACGCGAAGAGGAAAGACAGGAAGGTGGGGTAGCAAACCCATATCACGGTTCTGCATTGATTGTGGATTGCACCTATCGTCGGGCACTACTAGATATAACCGTGCCAATAGAATCGTCATTGGGGGTGAGGGATTCGTTACATGCTGGTGTGAGAAGGGTGGTATATTGCCAGAGGACTCCTTTAGCGAGAATAGATGGGTCTGTATGACTTGCTGGGAGCCTGTGGCACGACGACGAAGGCAAAGGGAGCGAGAGCAGCAGAATCTTCGACATCAGCAGGAGAAAGCTGCAAAAGCGAAAGCTAGGGCTGAGCGCCGCGCTCAGTGGCGTGACCTGGGTCGTGCCGAGAGCGATATCGACAGTCTTATATCTGACACCACGATATCAGATGAGGATTTGTGGTATGAATGTTCCGATTAGACTCAACCAGGTCCGGAAGTTTACGATGTTAGCTTTATATCTCTCATTAAATCAAGTCTTTGCTCGTAATCGGTGACATGTCATTTCATATCAAATATGATCAAGTTAGACAAAAAGACACCACTCAGCCTACTATACGAGTACTTCCCAACTTGATATCGTTGGGGTTGTTAAACGAACTTTTGTCCAAGACATAGATTGTATGGAAAGACGTGAAGTGGACCTTGATGGAGTATATTAAATTGTTAAAACGAGTGTTCTCATTAGCGGTCAAGTTATTACCCTACTGGACCAATTACCCCGCGTATCAGGTCCTAATACACGAAACCATGGCCCGTACACGAGCGCACCCCTGTGACGGCAGATCAGATGGTTTAATAACAGTAATTTCTGCCTATTTATATTAAGTTTATCTCCTCTTAATCTCCTTTCGTACCACTTTGCGATTAAGTAATAACGTTCTAAATAAAGGTAGCTAACGATAATATCTTTTCCCGCCTCCAGCTCTTAATCGATCCTCAGGCCTAGCTCCTTAACTGTATTCATGAGCAATGTGGCTTTGCTCTTTCCTCTAAGCCTTCCCAAGTGAATGAATATCTTAGGAAAAAACATAACATACCGATTGACGACCGACGTAGGGTTGTTCGTATTTTAAAGGACCAGAAGCCACCTACACCTCGTCCACGGGTTTACGTGCAAGTTCTGCATTGAACGTACGGGCAGCTCCCAGGTCATGTCTCGTCACATAACTTCGGCGCACGAGGAGCAAAGACTCCAGCTGGGAGTGCGAAGGAATGCCATATATGAACCCGTGTTCGTATAAGCGTGGACTTAAAGTCCTTCGGGGGGAAGTTACTGGATTGTCGAATATGGCGGGGTTACGGCATGCCCTATTGGCGGAAAAGATGCATACGATCACTTACAGGGCGTATTTGAGCGCGAGCGACGCCTACAGTAAGGTTCAAGCGCGGGTTAGACGGCTGTGAGTGGGGATGGAGGGCCAGATGCCAGTGCAAAAGTGCCTCCATCGACATTCGCAGATCTTCTGGTGTCGTGCTGAGCGTGCTTAAAGGGTTAAAGTGAATGTGATGAGCAGCAGTATATGTGTTGATTGATTGTCTTTTTTTTTGTGCAAGGTATTCCATTTTGCAGAGTTATTTAAAGTATACAGCTAGCTTACCAAGGTGTTTTCCTGAGGCCATGATGATCATGCCTACCCTGCGACATGTGACTTCAGCCTGATTGGGCGTCAATGCAGGCAGCAGAGTCCTTCACTCTTTACCTCCGCACTTCCCGAACTTGCTGACCTTGTCGTTTTAAAGTTTCTGTAAGCTACTGCTTGCTATGTGGAAATGGCAGATCCTCTTTCCGTGGCAGGCTTGGCCTTTGCCGTAGTGTCTCTGGGTTTCCAAGTCACTGGAGGCATCACGGATTACTTCGATGCCCTCAATTCCCGTGACCAGGACATTGCGTCTGCAAAGCAACAAAACGACACCTTACAAAAGACACTTCAGGTTATCGAATCGTCAATCTCCCGGCTCCAGCGCGACCACAGAGCCGCAACAGCGGCATTGCGTGAATGCCTCGATTCATGCAAGAAGGAATTGCAGGCTCTGGAGAGCATCATGGCCGAGCTCGTCGCCTGTGACCGAGCTACAAGTTCTCGAAGAAATAATATCCGGAACCAGGGCAAAAGGCTGTTGTATCCGTTCAATCGCCCAAAGCTCGAACAAATTGCGACAAGATTACATCATATCAATGCGACTCTTCAGTTGGCGTTGCAGAGTCTAGGACTGTAAGTAAACCATAACCACCTGCGATCCATGTTCCTTCATTTCCTTAAAACTCTTGCCAGGTCTGTGTCACAGTTGGGAAACGAGAAATTAGCCACACTCGAGGTGACTTCTCATACTATCTCTACCAGTCTTCTAAACGTCCAGTCCGAAGTTTCAGCCATGCATAGTCCTCTCCAAGGCTTGCACAACACTCTATCTCAATTTGAGGCACGCTTTGACGGCCTCGAGAATCTGTTCAACCAGCTCCTTGTTCAAGATTCAGCCACCAATGGAACCGCACGAGAAGTGAGCATCCCAGTGTACCAATGTTATTATGTATTCAAGCTCACCGCAAGCTATAGACCACCTCTTCGATGGTTACCCGCCGTCTTCTTAGCAAACCGGGATTCTTGCAGGAGATGTGCGACGCTGCCGGAGCTCAGGCGGGGCATAGGCCAAACGGGACACCGCCGGTGATGCATCACGGCACATCACAACTCAGCAGGACGGTATCGATGTATACTGGAGGCCGCTTCTCATGCCTATGTCGCCGTAGCCAACAACTCCAACGTAAGAATGCTGTCTGGGGCTCCTTCAGTCTATCCCGCGAGACAACCACCGAGCAGCACCTGCCGGGGTGCCCAGCTACTCAAATCATACCAGTCACAGATCGAAGGCAGAAAGTCAGTCTTACATACGTTGGACTCCAATATCTGCTTAACTCGGCCATCCAGCTTTCATTCATGGTTCGGTCGGGGGCAGGTGGTTGGAGCTTCGGCTCTACTTTCACCTACTATCCTCTTGTCGACTCTGAATCTGCGCCAGCCTTTAGAATGCTCTTTCTACTAATACGCTCTCGATGCTATTTGAATGATGGGTTCACGAACGACGGCTTACTGGGCGATGTGGCATGGCAGGAAAAGTTGATTCCGTCAGTGGTGTCCGCAGTTTTGAGATTGTTTCGAGCCAACAAGGCGTCCCCGCGAGCTGTCGATGCCAACAACAGGTCTCTAGTCTACAACGTGGCTGAATGTGTGAGTACCATTATGATCCCAGTTTAGTGTAGCAACGCCGAATTGACCGATTCAGGTATATCTCACCAATGATATGTTTGACCCGTTGCCGAGCCAGGCAGACTTCAGTCCTCTACTTGATCTTCTCCAATATTTACTTGTCAACAAGGCCCCAGCAAACGATTATGATACATCCGGGCGGTAGGTTCTCGATGTTCAATTGAAAGCAAATAGCTTACCGTCTGCTGACATATTATGCAGCACGCCGCTCACCAGAATGTTTTCGCCACTCACATATGGTAGTGTCACCGATCCATTACCTACAACTTCCGGGGAGATGATCCTGCGATCAAATACGGAGGACAGCGTAGCATGTCTGTCAGATCTAGATCCGTTAGCATATAGAACGATTCCTTGTCCATCAGGACGAATGATTTATGGACAAAGCCAGGCAATTATACTCTACTTCCTAGGTTGTTCGGCTAAACTAGCCGAAGGTTCGTATTACCCACACCCTAGAAAAATGCAGAGTAGCCTACTAAGCGATCATCTATACGTCTAGCCTACGGCTGTGGTCCCCTGAGCTTAGCGATACTATCCAATGACCTGGAAAAAGTCGAACAACTAGTGAGGAAACATCCTGCCACTCTCGCCGAGCGAGACCTTTTCGGGCATACTCCGCTGCACCTCGCTGCAGACAAGCCATCATGTTTGCGACTTCTGGTCGAAGTCGCAGATGTAAAACTCCTCAACCAGGTGGATGGACGGGATGAATACGGAATGTCTGCATTAGAAACCGCCGTCTCCCTCAGCAAGATGCACTGTAGCGAAGACAGCCGTATGTGTCGACGATGCAAATGTGCCGAATGCGCTGTCATTCTCCTGAAAGCAGATTGCGCGCTTCCTGTGTTGACAAACTTAGAGTACGTACTCCGTAATGCCTCTAAACGGTGTAAACTGAGATACGTGTGTCACATTAAAGACCGAAGAGACAGACTGAAGCAGTTTGCCTTAGACAATCTTCCTATAACAGAAGTCGAGCGATTAGATCTGGCTTCTGAACGTGTTCTCGATTCTCATGCGTCCGAAGTCACCCAACTCTTGCAAGACAGTGGCATTGCCGTCCCTGCAGCCCTTGCTGTCGTGAGAAGCGAACCGTTACCAGTCTACCAAGCACTCCACTCGCCTGTTGATGCCGAACTTTTCTTCCGCATCGGTTTCCGCGACACGGATTCGTGGTGGACCACTGACATGGCGGAACTTGAGCGTATCCCTGGCCAGGGCCTCTCATATCTGCATTGGCTGACCAAACATGGGGGCATCTCCTGTCAGATCTCCTTCCCATCAGTAAGGGATACATTTACGACCCACTTGATATTCTGGCTCATTGGTAGTGAGGTCCAGCCCTACTGGCCAGGAAACTCATTACCGCCTGCAATCGACGAGCGCATAGCTTGGATCCACGGACTCCACACTGCAGTAATGCCGGCTAATATCACTGATGCATGCCGTTGCAAATGCTCTCCTGGCGGCTGCACTCCGATAACGTCTTTATTAAAGGGGGCGATTAAATACCAGGATTTCACATACCAACGGAGACACTCCCGAGAGGTCAGCGTCCAAGAAGACGGAGACGACTTAAAAAGTAACACTGTGGATAGCACAGACTTCTCACATGACAATGCGACAGATGATAGAAACTCCCTATTAGAGCTGATCCCCGGGTTCATCCTATATCTCGAGCATTTTTGGTGCCACCTTGAGGTTAGGCATCATGTTAAGGCTCTCCGGTATATAACCTATACCGCGTTCGGAATCCGCCATTCCTGTTGTCACCCTCATTCTTCTTATGTTATGGCCGAGGATGAAGGTGAAGATGAAGAATATAAGTTGGAGCTACTGGAAGAGCTCTTGCGCGAGTTTGAGGAAGAGCTCATTGTCATTCTTCAAGGTCCGGACCTAGGGGCTACCAATCTTACTGACTTCTGGCAACGAACCTGGGTTGGCCGAATGAGCGAGGTTCTGGGCCGCCTTGAAGGAAGCGATTTGCCAGATGACGAGAGACGTAGGGCTGAGGAGGTTGGGGTGATATGGGATAAACCAAGACCTGAACCACCTGGAGTGATAGGAAACCCATACCGCAGCACAATGTTGGAATTCTGGATGTATGAGCTGGAAAAGATTGAAGCAGAGTGCTATTAACAGGGAAAGGAAAATTAGTATAGAACTAGGAACTACCCGCAATGGGTGAAATCGAGTTTAGTAGAATCCAGTAGACAATTGCAACTTAGGCTTTCAACGCCGCCCCCAATATTTTAGTTATACTTAGCTGTGATATATAATTTTCTAGTCTAGAGATTATAAAAAACCGAGTTTTATTGTTTTTCAGATTAATATTTGCTTTCGCAGCATGTCATGGTATGTTGCAGTAGAGTGACTCGCGATCAAGCGTTACATTTCCTAACATGGCTAGCGCTCCCAGCTTAGCCAAGGTCAGCCATGTCACCAATCTGTTAGTTCCGATTCGTGGACGAACATGACCCCGTTGCGCTGCGTCGCCTGCAAGCGAAACGCACCCAGAGATGCCGGCAGCGGCAAAAAGCGAAACAATTATATATTGAGACCCCAATTCCAGCGCTGATCATATGTCAACTCAATCAATCGATCACCCCAATCAAATCTATCAAATCGTCGAATTCTTCCTTTCAATCAAATCAAATCACACATTTCTAAAGTTGAAATAATTACAAGCTGGACTAAGACGCGTCGGTCATGGCCTGATGGGACGCCAAGAGTCAAGAGTGGGGAGCTGAAGGGTCAAGGTATTCAATATTAGATTCTTTTAGTCTAGATCGGCCCGCTCCGGTGTAGATCCTCTAGCAGCCAGTAGAATGGCTATGCTAACCCTACTGTACCAAGGACTGCTTGTAATTTATTAAACTACACACCTTTCGTCCGTGCACCAGCCCCTGTCGTCATTACTTTCATGAAATTACATACTTTTTCTCCGTGCACGCTTTCAATGTTCGCGGGGCTACGGTGGAACCCCTAGTAGCTAATGACCAAATCAAATCTCCGACAAAATCAGATATAATCTCTATGTAGCTGACCTAGGTCCTGGTCGATATAGACTCTCTAGAGAGTCGTCTATTGCCTTGATTGCAGGTTTTGGACGCGAACAGTTAAGCAAAGAGACACTCTCTGTTGTTTCTATATGTGCTTAACTATAGGAACTGCGGGACTCGAACCTTCGTAATTCCCAATTAACGTCAGCAAGAAACACCTTGCGGTTGAATGGGGTGATATAGCTATTTATCATGTCGTCCTGAATCCATTCCTCAGGCGAATGAATCTCCCGGACTTCGCAACCATGTAGCCGCCTGCGTTTAGGAATCGGGGCGTCTGTTTCGTCAGAACCGTGCTGCAATGTCACAACCTCTTGACCGCCAAGAGCCTCTTGTGCCGAAGATTCCTTCCCGTGACCTGGGCCTGGACTTGGTCTCGATCTCTTAGCCGGATCACCAGTCCGGCTACTCTCACTCTTATCTGGCGACGATGTCTGTTAGACCCTATTGAAGATTCTCACTCTTATCTGGCGACGATGTCTGTTAGACCCTATTCCTGTATTCTCTTCGTAGTCTACCCAACCGATGTTTTCAGAGTTTATCGCTTGCAGGGATTAATTTCATGAGAGGGTATTTCGACCAGATGGTCCAATTTAGTACAGCCTGGACAACAAACCGTATCGAAAAGCTTAGAGAAACATGGATCGACCGCCTTAACGAGTTAGAAACTGCATACAGTGCAGCCTTAGCTGCCAGTGGTACGTCACTTGCTGCCAGCATTGCAGACGAGAGAATGGAGGTATTACATACTCTCTCTGGGATCACTCATTGGGAGGGAAAGTTTATAGCGAAGACTAAATTTCCCACTTTCATCTTTCAATAGGTATAACTGACAAGACAGAGCGGCGAAGGTGGTCCGATATGCTGGTGGCTGGGATGTGGATAGTATGTGAGGAGCTGTGCTCCTCTCGGACACATGCAACTAGAACTAATAACACGATCAAACTCGTCTTGGTTTCAATAATAAACTGGGCTTCAAGGGTAGTCACTTGGGTATAGTCTTCCTAATAAAGCTTGGCTGTCAGCTAATTTTTGGACAACATACCGCCAAGCCACGGTTGCATAGAACAAGCAGAGCAAGTTAAGAGTGGGTTGGGAGTGGAGCAAGTCAAATCAGTGATTGAAATGCCGAGTATTAGTCCGTCCGAGTCAGAGCCTGTGCATATCCACATTGCGGGGCGCTAATAAAACAAACAAAACCTGACAGTAGCCCCTCCTTATAATTACTTCACGGCTGTCCCTCACAATTCGCGCACTCACAAACACGACTTACTTTTTAAGCACGACAATGGACCAAAACCTAGAACTTTATCGGGGTATATTACACCTTGATCCAAGAGAGCAATATCAACGCATGCAACACCTTTCTCCATCGGAATGTATCAGAGTTCGGGACATTATTGAACGAGAGGAAAGTGTCCAGAAGCTGCAAGAAAGCCTTGCGGGCCGGGATATTGTTCAAATGGCTCTAAATGATCCCTCCGAGTTCACTGGAAATTCACTCTTGCAAAATGCTCTTCTTGGCCGAGCCCCCCTCTACAATGATGAATGCTATATGGTAGCACGCATTATGGATAATCACATAAACAATGGCGATATCTTGATCAACGCTATTGCAAAATACGACAGATTTCAACAACATATACCCATAAATGCATGGAGGCTTGTCTATTGCGACCTATATTTTATTGATGGGAGTAATACTACACTTAGCGATATCTATCACGAACGCCTTCGAGAAGAGGAACTTCAAACAACCGCTGCGCAGGCCAGAGAGATTGTCCGGCGTGATACGATAAAGCTGGCTCGGAGAAATGCTAAATGGATGCTTTCTGGTCTTGAGAAACTCACGGATGAGGAACGAGCACAGGAGGGCTTGGCATTCAGACAAACCCTAATCAAGATCTGGAAACAAGAATCCCACCCACCACCACCTTGGATTCAACACATTATCAATGCTCGAAAACAATGGGGTTTTGTCTATTACGCGTCTAGAGAGGTCAATCAGAAATATGGCCATCACTGGGAAACAATGTGGGAGAGGATTCAGGACATGAGTGCGCCGCAGATGACAACATACTTCAGTATTCACTGTCAGGGCCATCGACTCACGTTAGAGAAACTTGCAACCGAGGAATGGCCTACCTTCCATGCAAATGAACAGTTGTCTGAAGATGATGACTTCCGAAAGTGAGTTATAATAAAGTTCAACCTCTAAATAATGGTATGCTAACCACTTAACAGGCACTTCAACAGACACATCGAAGAAAAAGGAAATATGCTACCTGCTGGAATCTTACGAAACACTTTCATTGTCATCCCTATCGAATTCATCCCAATCTTATTAGAGGATGATACTTCAGATAACTCTGAGGATGACGAACCTGCTCCCTACTGGGTTTGGGCATATGATGCAGACTGGGATAGTTCAGCAGAACAGATGACGTTTAACGGGGAGGCATACCAAGGACGTATTAAGGTAGCTATCTACTCGCTTAAGTCTTGGTTCTATGCTGCTCGCTGGGAGGGAGTGAGTCTTCGAGATATGTGGCTGAAGGCACAGCAGCACCAAGACAAGTTGTGGATTTGCTATACAAAGGGCATGGAGGAGTGGGATCATCAGCCATATATTTAATCGCAGAACTACCGACATGTTAACAGTTATTTATCTGAGACTGTAGTCTGGGAGAATAGACAGGCACTAAAAATAGAGATGTTCAATACAAGAGTAGAGGATTTATAATCTCCAAGACTAATTGTAATACTTACTATTGCCCTTACATATTCACAAACTCTATAAAGGCTCTAACCCTCCTGTGGATTAAGTGGCTGTTTGATTATTAAGCCAGCCACAAGAAGAGGCTAGTATATGTTCTCCAACATGGTCTTGTTATTTTAATTTACTCCATCTCCATTTTCATCCCCACCGATTCCAGCAGTTTTTGGAGTGAATTCCCATCTCAGGCACTTGAACCTCACACTCAGCCAAGCAAAACCCGATGCGAAGGGGTCGTCCCCGCCTGCGTGTGGCCCCGTGCAAATTCTGCCACAAGCAATTCAAGCGCTCAGAGCATTTGCAGCGCCACGAGAGAATTCGTACGTGCCGCACCTTGAATAGGATCCATTCATTGCTAAATGGCCTGTGCCTCTAGATACACAGGAGAAGCCATTTGCTTGTCGCTGTGGGCAGAGCTTTTCGAGACGGTAAGTTCCAATCCTTTCTCGACAGTCTCAACTTCTAACAACTTCCGATGACAACAGTGACCTCCTTACCCGTCACAGTCGACAAGCGCATCAGCAGGATCAAGATCAAGATGATGAGATCCAATGCGCAGCGCAAAACTCGCCCGGCGAGATGATATTATCGACCCCTGACTCTCCCCTCGGAGCAGCACCCCTACCACCGTCTCCTCTCCAGGTGCTGCAAGAGGAGCAAGCCATCGGTGTAGAGAATGGCGTGCCTGAGCAGGGCATTGAAATGGAGCAGGTGATGGAAGCAGGGACCGAGAGACGTACTGTTGCCCCCGTCGAAACTACAACTGATCTAGAACTCGACCCCTCCAACCTGTCAACCACCCCAGACTTACTCCTTGGGGCAACGGACGGCCTGGAGGCATTTGATTTCCTTTGGAATGACTTTCCCGCCGATGGCCAACCCCTTCCGGCTACCTTTCTCAACACCGATCTATCTCTCGTCGATATTTCGCAACAGTACTCCCACTTGCCTTCTACTCTACCACCACATCATCCTGCTATTCCTCAAGCAGCTCCCCAAGTAGATATTGGCTCCTCCAGAGACATCCCCACTGATCCGAACCTCAACGTGCCTATCAACATAAACCTATCTCAAGATATATCACAGACCCATCCTATGGTATCGAGACTGCCATCCCTTAAACCGTCCTCCTCCTCCAGACCGAGTGCCTTGGGGTCAAGTACGAGCTACCAGCCTTTTCTGGCCTCCGGTCAGATCTCATCTGCCTATCCCTGGCGGATATTACCAGAACAATACCAGGACCTCGCACAGCGAGTAGCATCTTTAACAAGGACTATACCTCATCCCTTTAGCTTTCCTTCAAGGCACACACTATCACGATATCTCGAGGGGTACTTCCGTGGCTTTCACGCTTATATACCAATACTCCACATAGCAACCTTAACATTAAATAATTTGGGCCCAGAACTCACACTAGCCCTCGCCGCTGTCAGGGCGCTATACTGTTTTGAACACATAAAAGGCATCGAACTATATTATGTTTCCAAGGTTCTCATTAACCGCCGTCTAGACCAGTTTTACGAAGGAACTATCTCACATCTCTGGTAGTTCCCCTAAATTTGCAGGCTTCATACCTATCCCTAGTAACTCGCAGTATGATCAGCAATCCCCAATCCAGTCCAAGGGATAATATAGTCTTCATCTACTACAGGGCCTACTTATCCTTATGGCTATAATATCTTAGGGTAAAAGAGCTTTAGTCCGAGATGCCTTATCGATAGCTAGTCAGGTTATAACGCTGGTATATAAGTTTAGCATTAGTAAACCTAAGGATACTACAATAAGGGATATATCTTAGGAGGACTAGATTCTTACCGAAGAGAAATACCATACTCTCTTTATGGCCTATATACTCTTTAGTCTCTAGTATGCTATATTTGATATCCCCCTAATAATTCTTAACCAAGAAGTCAGTCTAAATCTACCTGCCTATACTTCCTGGTGGGAAGTATAGACTACGCTAAAGTGGTCTAATCTCTATAATAGCATTCCATACTAGCCGAGGTCGTTTTAGTAGATAATTAAGAAACTACTCTCCGGGTCTTTAATTTACTATAAGGGCAGTATCTTAGCTTTTAGAAACTATATCCTTATCTATAGTATATTTCTCCAGATATTCCATACTTATAATACCTTAGGCCTAATACTAGACCCGCGAAGCTTACTTAGCGAAGAGTTTATAAAGAAGATAAAAATAGCTCTCTATATATAATAAGAGTCTAGCCACTATGGCTCGGCACTCTTTCGGTGAAAGAGGAGACCCCTGCCGGGTTAGGGAGGTACCCTGCTGGGCGAAATATATAGGGTTAGTAACTTTAGGATCGATATAAGTAAAAGGCGGGTAAAATAAAAGAGGAGTTTAATAAAAGAGTTAATAATAATTAGTCTAAAAAAAGAAAAAAGAGAAACCCCTAGTAACCTAACCGATAGGCCGCTGGTAGTTTAGGCCAAACTACTAACCTCGGAAAATAGCAGGGGCTAATGGCGATGCGGGGAAGCCTATCAGGTGGGGTTAGGACGGGCGATAGGGGGGCTAAACTACTAACGCCAAACTACCAACCTCGCAGCCGACCAATCAGGGCCCCATAATCAACCCCAAGTCCCCACTCCCGGCTTAGAAAACCAATAAGAGAGAGAGGAGAGAGACAGAGAGAGGGAGAATCACCATTGAACTATAATTAATTATTAATAATAATTAATTAATCTAATAATTATCGATCGACTAACCATAATAGCTATAGCCTAAAAGCATCTAATAGACTTACCCGGTAATACCAATAGTAATACCATAATAGCGAGAGCGGAAGGGTCGGGAAGAGGAGAAGGCAAAGGAAGGTAGCTTCTATATAATTAAGAATATTAGTTACTAATCTATACCTTCCACGGCTATATAATCTATATCTATAACCTAGAAGGCCACCTAAGGCAGCGCTTATTATATATTAACTTAATTAATTAATTACCCTAATTAAATTAATTATATTATTAAATTCTTCCTTTTAATTAAATTAAATTATATATTTCTAAAGTTAAAATAATTAATATATTATATATATATTATATAATTATCTAATCTCGAGGGATAATTTAGATCTTCCTAAGTTATTATCTTATATTAGATAGTTATAAATAAAAGTCTACTCTTAAATAGCGGGGGGATTAATAATATAACTAAATATTTAGTATTATAATCTAATATATAACCC
>ONZP01000925.1:0-18464 GCA_900312805.1 Fusarium torulosum
TTAATATATTAAAGTATATTAAGTGGTTCCCATCCTTGGCAAGGATAGTATAGTGCCTGGTGATGCTGGACAGTTCACCTATACAGTCTCTAGGTTGCCAATGTGCGGTGACTCTAAAGGCATGGATAAGTACGCTTGGTGTAGGGCCTCGGACGCCCCTCTTGTTCCGCTCGGCGAGATGAAAGCAGCGACTGACCTCATAGGGGCCCAACGGTGCCACCTCTCGTTCCATACGGCTGTGCTGTAAGTGAGGAGTCTATTACTGCCAAAATGTCCTCGACGGCGTATTCTTTGTGGTCCTGTGCTTAATAGCCGGCACTTCACGGGACCTCTCTCTTTCAGTCTCACCAGCGTTCACCAGTGTTAAACCCAACCCATAGTTAATATCTTCCCTCCCCTCGTCTGGAAGAGGCTGCTATTAGCAGCAGCAGTAATGCTGTGATAACGCACCACATAAATAACACAAGCAGTGAAGGTAGGTGACTGGTACGTAACCATTACCGCTTGGTCGTCAATCCTTTGCTGGCCGCCAATAGGTGGCAGCAATCCCTCATTCATTCCATTCTAAGTATCACCCTTCACACCGATAAGTACTTGATATAAGGCAAAGATAATAATATTTACTCACTGAGGGTTAATTCCTCAGACTCTGTTGATACAGAGGCTTTTTCTAACCTGCTAATGCAACACTGAAGATTATGCTCTGACTCTTGGCGATCAAAATTGTCCTCCACTAGCGTCCGCCCCCGAATTTCAACTACCCTCTGAAACAGCTCAAGTGCCTTTTCAAACTGTCCTTGGAGAAAAAATACTACACCAAGCATATGCTGTGATTCTAACAAACTTTCGTCCTCCTCGTCTAATGTTCGCTCCTTAATAGCAATCACATGACTCAGTAGCTTGACTGTCTTTTCGTCGGTCTGGCCTATCTTGATGTATGCCAGTGCGAGGTTATTCTCTGATGCTAGCCGACCTGGATCGTCTTCTGCCAGGATTTTCTCATGAATAGCAACTATGACCTCTGAAATCTCGATTGCTTTCTCAAGCTGCTTGTTGAAGTAGTATGCATCTGCAAGTATCTTTAGTGAGGTCAACCGCCATGTATCATCCTGTGCCAGTTTATGAATTTTGCTCGCAACTAAATGCTCAAGGAGCTTCACTGCCTCTTCGGTTTGGCCGTCGTCGAGGTATGCTTGTGCAAGGTGCTGCTGTGATTTGAGTCGATCCATATGGCTCTCTGGAAGAAAATTCCTCTCAACCCTGACGGTATGCTCTAGTAACTTTATTTTCTCCTTCAATTGGTTGTTGCCGGAATATGCTTGTATGAGCAGCTTTCGTGTCGCAATTTGATGATAGTCATCGTCGGTCAATGTCTGTTCCCGATGTACCAACACTTGTTCAAGCATCTTAACTGCTTTGTTGAATTGACCGTCACGGATGTATGCTCGTCCAAGCTCGTATTGTGAATTCAATCGACTTTGGTGATCTTGTGCGAATATCTTTTCTTTCACAGAAACCACATGCTCCAACCCTTTGATTGCTTTGTCCATCTGCTTGCCGTCCAAATATCCCACTGCGAGGTTATGCTGTGCACCTAATCGTGACTCGTCGTCTTCCGCGAGTATCTTTTCCTTAATCGCCACCACACGTTCTAGCAGCTCGATCGCCTTCTCGATTTCATCAATATCAAGATATATCACTGCTAGATTCTGCTGCGATGCTACTCGGTCCGTGTGATCCTCCGCTAATACCTTCTCCCTCGTCATGACGACAAATTGCAAAAGATCTGCTGCTTTGCTATGCTGCTTGTCGTCATGGTATGCCATAGCAAGATTGTGCTGCGATGACAGTCGCGTAGGGTGGTCTTCTGGTAATATCCTGTCGTTCATCGCAACCACATGCTCGAGTATTTCTATCGCCTTCTTGATCTGGTGATCTGTTTGATATGCCATTGCAAGGTTAAACTGTGCTGCCAACCAGTTTAGATGATCTTTTGGTGATATTGTTTCGTAAGTTGAAGCTACCTGTTCGAGTAATTTCAATGACTTGTCGTTTTGGTTATTGTCTCTATATGCCACTGCAAGGTTGTGCTCAACGGCTAGTCGGTCCGGGTTATCTTTTGCTAATGTCTCCTCCTGAATGGCAGCTACAGATTCTAGTAGCTCGACAGCATTCTTAGCCTGATTGTCGCTGATATATGCTCTTCCAAGCTCTCGTTGTGCCATTAGTCGCCCTGGGTTGCTCTTCACCTGGGTTCTCTCAAAATACGAAACTACATCCCTCAGTATCGAAACCGCCTCTGTTGACAGCCCTTCTGCGAGTAAAGCTTGACCAACTTGGTAACCAAGTCGAAATAGTCCATCGTCTTCAATACTGCGTGCTCTTTCGAAAAGCTTGATTGCGTGGGGTAGATACGGACGCCAAAGCTCTCGGTGCTCCCACTCACGTCGGGGAAATGCATCACCAACGTGGGTGAGTGCCATGTAGCGCATTTTTCTGCTGTAACCTCGATTCTCGTTCCACTTCCTCGATATCAAATGTACCAAACTATGCATATCATACATCGCTTCGTGTCCATGTACACGTCGAGTAAGGAAGCTATGTCCGAGGAGCGTACCGATCGCTTGCGTCATCTGTTTCTCTGTCTCTAGCTTGGGAAAAATTGACCGTGGAATAGCTTTCGGTTCAATGAAGGTAATGAACGAAAGAAGATCAGCCGCTGCCGCGAAAGAGAGGCGTAAACGATCAAAGGATACAATCCACGTGGTGGCCACCGCCTTTTGCGAGCTATCATAGAATGTATCATCTTTGTATTCTTGTTGAAGGAGGTCAATGGCATTTCTGTCATCTTTATCCTCAAGCAGTTGAATATACTCTTTAATAAGAGTCTGATACAAGTTCATATAGGCCGCTGCCTGCCCAATTGCTAGAGGGAGGCAAGTAAGAGCTTTGAGCAGTTTCTCTACAATCTCCTTGTCGCATAGCTCATCGTTGCGCAGTCCACTCTCGTCATCGATTAAGGACTTTTTGAGCAATTCTGATGCCTCTTCCAAGCTCATCTGTAGAAGTTTCACTACCTTGTTTCTCGCCGCAGTAACCGCGATTTGATTAGACCTTGTTGTTAATAAGATCCGTCCATCACGGTTAGTCGGGAGAAAGTCCAGAATTCCCTTCTCTTGATGCTCTGATCGATAAAGAATCTCCATATCATATGCATTGTCGATAACAAGAAACCACTTTCCCACATTTCTCGAACTGAGATGTTGTTTTATTATTTCTCTTTCGTCGTCGTCTTGAGAGCATTCGATACCGAGTCTCTTGGCAAGACCTATGCAGTCCTGCTTGAAGCCAGCCATACTAAAGGCAGATATCCAGAAAATAGAGTAACAGGGCTTATTCTCCTTGGCCCAGAAAGCAAGTCGTAGAGCGATTCGGGTTTTGCCGATACCCCCAAGACCGACAAGGGCGACCCTCTGACTTTCCTCCTCGAACAGGAGATTTTGAAGCTTCTTCAAAACATCAACTCGACCTACAAAGAGGTCATTCTCTTCATGCGGCACAGACCAGACTGGTTGGTTTTCAGGCACATCCTCATTGAGACTAGAAGGCGACCAAAAAGTAAGGAATGCCTTTGTACAGGCCGCAGCAGTAGCAGCAGCATATCTCTGCCAGTCCTTGCTTTTATGACTATCAGCATAGTCACAGGCGCCTTTGATCACAATAGACGGGAAGCAATCCCAAACCCCCGCACCCTCCATCTCAAAAGCAATAACACCTTCAGCTGCTGCAAGGCGGTCACGGTCTTCACCAGACTTCATAACCGCATTCCCGGACGCTATTAGTCCCAAATGAATGGCAGGCGCAGGATGAGCTCCTTTCTCTAGTCGGCTTCGTAATACAAGCTCGCCGTTGCATCGGAGCTGCGCGCATGACTTCTGGTCTTCCTTGTGATGATAAGAAGCTTTGAAGAGCTTGTCATTTGCAGGCCCAGGATAGTTGGCGCGAAGATCCGGTTGTTGACGGATTGCATCTAGATACCCAACTAATTTTGTACTTAGCTCGTTACGGCCTCGTAGTGTTTCAAGCTTTGATAAAACTCCACGTATCTCTAGATTCGGCCGGCTAAGTGAATCAAATAGAGTGTCTTTGCGGACAAAGCGACCTGGCAAAAATCGTCCAAAATCATACTGGATTATACCTGTACTGATTATGACATCTCCAAGCACGATCTCGTCGCCAGTAGGGGTAAAGGGGACAACGCCACAGATACCTACGACAAGGGCCAGCTTAATACCTGGAAAACTTGACCTCAAGATGGAGCCTGCTGCCGCCGCATTGACCAGACCCATCCCTGGCATATGCGCAAGAACAACATTATGACAGCCAAGTACACCGGTGGTATAGGCATTAGTGTCGTTTATCGCTTTGTGGAAAGGTGGACCGTCATTCCAATGGCGATCGAACAAAGCCTCGATCGCATCAGCCTCGAGTGGAAGAGCACAAATGATGGCAATCTCAAAGGCATGGCGATTGCGTGGACGGGATGGGGTCGACATCGTGCAAGTAGGCTCGGCCAACCTACAAAATCGAATGAGTATTAAGACCTTTGCCTGGACACAACTGGTTTCAATAGGGCGCTAGGGCGCTCAGGAACTGTTTCTCATGAAATCACCCCTATTTAATAACATTAATAGTAGATTAGAAAGGGAACTTCTGGGATGCTGAGACCGAGCGGGGTAATGATTTGCTCGTCAGCTCAGCATCTCAATATCTTTTAGTTGCATTGAGTGGCTTGTCAGCCGCACCTCACAAGGGGTCTCTTTCCCCCCCCGGAAGATCTCGGCTACAGGGGGTTCGAACCCGATACCTTCCACGCAGTGAGGTGCTGAAGCTTCTCAGAGTTGTCGTGATAACATCAAATGATTGGCAGAGGATTCCCCAATGCCAATTTCACCACAAAGCCCAACATTACTGTCACGTTTGAAAATCACTGCATGATTTCTCCACTTCTTCGTCAAAAAGTTATTGGAATCGATCGCCCGGATTGAATTGCCCCTAATGCGAGGATCACTTCACGAACTATCCTCTTATGACTCTGCGACAAATCCTCTTCTTCTACGCATTAGCTATACCTCATACACGCAACTGCTTATAAGAGCTGCCATTCAAGATGTGCTGCGCTATAACTAATATGACTCAGACACACTACCATAAGGATGGGAACCACGTAATATACTTTAATATATTAAATAGATTAATAATTAATATTAATTTAACTTTATTAATATTAAGATATAATTCTATAATATATTAATCTATTTGAATATTCTATTAATTAAATAAATTAAGTTTATTAACTTATTAATTTAGGTTAACTTGAAAGATTTTATCTAGAATTTTAGTCTTTAATTATAGCCTAATATTATATTATTAAGCTAAGTTAATTAATAGCCCTTATATCTTATAGTTTCGATTATATTAAGCCTAAGATAATTATAAAGTATATTTAATTAGTCTCCGAGTATAATATAATAAAAGAGGAAGTTTCTCTCTCTAATAATATTAATAATAAGATAGATAAGCTTAAATTATAATTATTATTATAAGAGAATAAAAATAATAATATTAGAGACCTAATATTATATTAATATAAATATAGATAATAATATTCTTATCTCTTATAAATAATATTAGACTTACTTATAATTTAACTAATATTAATAAAATATATAAGGCTATTTATAATAATAAGATATATAATAATACCTCTATAAAGCCGGCTTAATATTAATATTATAGGTATATATTAAGTATTATAATTAGAATTATAGGCTGGGGTGATTAATAATCTAGATAAATTATTTCCTCCTATTAAGGAGAGTATTCGTATTAGGGCAGATAAAATACTATAGGTAGTAATAGGATATAAAGGCAAGGAAATAGAAGAGTAAGGGTGGATATAGCTTAGCTTAGAGGTTAATAATTTTAACTAGTAGATATTTAATTTAATTTAACTTATGATTAATTAATTCCACCAGGGATTATAATTAACTAGGTTAGCTTAAGGTAACTAAGGTATTCTATTAATTAAATTAAATAGTTCCCATCCTTGGTTAAGTATAGGTCACCGCTCGATAGAAAAGACACGCTACGAGAGTGGATACAGCTGCTTAAGAGCGCTGCTGCTCCATCAGAAGGTTTTATGATGGCAAAGGTGAAAGATGAATACATCGCCGTGATAAAAGGCTTCAAGAACCAGAAAGCCTTCCCGCAATGGCTAGAGTCGTGGGAATCAATGATGATCAAAGCAAAGAAGTATCACCTAGCAGAGACTGAGACTGGCCAATGGCTTCGACAGTTTGCTGACCTGATCGAACCAATCCATCAAAGCTATGCAGCAACTTTCATGGAAGGGGCCAAGACTCTAGATGCCGAAGCAGTGCGTCAGAGAAGACGGCTACAAGACGCGCTCGCCTACCAGACTGCCCAAGCAGAAGCGGCTGAGCAGCGAAGACTCCAGGCAAGCAGTGGGAGTATAACCTTAGACCTAGATCCTCAATCTGGAACGGGAAGTATCGACCTGCTCCCAATGGCTCAAAGGTTTGGACACCTCAAGAGGTTGCCTCAACGATGCGTGAGTGGGCATCCCGCAAAAGGCCCGCGAGTGGTAACACCGTGAGGGGCGGGGCGTTCCACGCAGAGGGAGGCAACGAGGAGAGTGACCACAGTGAGGAGGCATCCACGCCAAAGGGTGGGAAGAGGACGAAGTCTGGCTCCGGAGGACGCTCTGGAAAAAGGCCAGCACTTACGTGCCCAGCCTGCGGTATGAGAGGGCATGACCTACCTGACTGTTGGTGTGTGTTCGAAGACAAGAGACCGGAGGGCATGCCTCGCAACGATCGTCGTATGCGAAAGGCAAAGAAGGCTCTGGAAGAGTCGACTTGAAGGTTATACTTCCAGGAGGAGGAGAAGGTATGTTATGTCTACGGAATGTAACCTATTGTGTTGATTTTAATATGAATCTGGTATCCTTTCAATTGCTTCGAGAAAATGGAATCTTCTGGGATAGTATCGATAACCTCCTGATCTGAAGAGACGGCTCACCCATATGCATCGTCCAACAGATACACAATTAATTCGTGCTATAGTATTAAGATATAACATATAATACTGAGAATGCTATATTTAGCACGTAGTATAGGCGAAGAATATCGCGAGACCTAAGGGCACTAGCGGTAGCAAATAGATCTTTATGGTATCTTCGAATGGGATATCTAAGTCCTTTAGTATTATATTACTTGGGAAGGAATTCCCTAGGGGTAAAGCTATGTGGACCAAAGACGATATAGTATCCATGATACAGCCAAGGGAAGGTTTATCGATAGATATCTAGATGGCCGCCAGACCGAGAGAAGGATAAGCCAGTTTATGAAATTTGGATTGACTGGACCGATATTGATGAAGATATACAAGGCTTCATTCGAGCTATATTTATCACCGAAGTATGGTCTGGTATGGTCTTTATATATTATACCAAGATGTATAATAGACGAGAGAGTAATAAGATATTAAGATATTTCTACCTCTAGATAAAAAACCACTATGGCTATCTAGTTAGAGTGGTTCGTTCGGATAACGAGCTCTTCACTAAGAAAATCAAATACTGGATGGTATGGAGAGATATCGTTAGGAAACCATTAGCGCCGAATATACAAGCCTAGTCGCCGGAGCTGAGGGGGTGAGAGTAGGTAACCCACTAGTCGCGATTATGGAAAGCTACCTGAATGATTTTATCCCGGTTCTAATTGAGACTGTATATTATGGGAGTTTTATCGCTGAAATGAAGTTCAAGCCAAAGAAGGTATATAAATGAAACCCACTAGATGAGCCCAAGACTCTTAAGGATCTTTCAGACACATCATAAGGCCGCAGACCGAGTCTTGCAATATTTACATAGAATAAGGTCACTAGGAATCAGGCTGGGAGGGACAAGATTCCTCAAGAGCTTCTTATATATAAGTAATGCTTCCTATGCAGATAATATGACGGATAGAAAAAGCTCGCAAGGCTATATGATAATGTTGTTTGGAGGACCAATTGCCTGGAAAGCAACGAAACAGCCCACTATCACCACGTTAAGCACCGAAGCTAAATTAATCGCTTTATCTTAGACGGCTAAGAAAGCTATCTTTGCAAGTAGGATTCTTAAAGAGCTAGAAGTCCAGATTAACGGGCCATTGCACATTAAATGCGATAATACCTAGACAATTACGCTCCTAACTGAGGAATCCGCTAAGTTAACTACGAAGCTTCGGCATATGGATATTTACTGACACTGATTACGATAAGAATATAAGGAGAGGAGAGTCAAGTTTGGCTGGGTCCTAACGTCGAAAATGATTGTAGATGGGATGATAAAGGCCTTACCTAAGTAATGGTATGCGATATTTATTAAGATACTTCAAATAGAGAATATTTCAGACCAAATTATTATGGAATAGCAAATAGAAGCTATGAAGGATCAGATTATGAAAGCACGGAGCCAGAAGGAAGATAATGGTCCTAATAAGGAGGCAAGACTCGGATATCGAGGAGTAGAGCATAGAGACCTAAATAGGCTATAAGCTAAAAGGTAGCTAAGTCCTCTGGAATGGCCTCGGCTAAGGGGGTGTGTCACGTTGTGTATTTTATATAATGGGGCGTGCGATTATTATAGTAGTGATACTCTAGTCGGACCCTAGTATAAAGATGTATATGGGACTTAGAGCGGGGAAGCAACTCAACCAAGAATATATACACATCCAATAAGACATATCAGAGAATCAGAGCTTATAACAATACTAGAGTAGAATTTTCCTAAACTAATAGACTCACGCTTTAGTAGACACTTCATTCGATAAATCCCGCATTATAAGATCCGCTGCCGCTGGATATATAGTAAGTGGCTGAAGTGTGGGAGGGGTCGGGTCGCAGTTTGTGATATTTTATAGCAATACCGTATACGGAAGCATATTATAATCCAATCATATTACTAGAGAATATTATTTCTGGAGGCTACAGGGTTATAGATATGCCACCGCGTTAGCCACATATAATATCTTTTGCACTTTCGATTCAGCTCCTACTTCTTTTATAGCATAGCATGCCATTATTCGCATAGGAGCCGCGAGTCTTACTTAAAATTAGAAATATCATGTGAACACTATCACACCGAGTTCGCGGAGCCTAACTCTAACTTGGCGACCTGGTGGCTCTGTCTGCACTTAAGGGTCCCATCTCAGCCCAGAGCTCTTCATTGATTTCCATCAACCCTCCTCCACTCAACTTCGAGATACCAAGGCTACTATCCATCGTCTTAACTATTGGAAATTATAACTCTGATGAGCCTCCCCCATTGCCCCTGAAACCAGTTCCGCGGCCCATACCTATCGAGCCCAGTATGGCTCCGCTGGGACGTCGGCCTTCGTATGCCCAAGAGATGATTTCCTGCTGCATCTGTGAGCGATCTGAGAGAGTATGGACCTGTCTTCAATGTGATGATTCTTTCTGCGACAATTGTTGGCCAAAACAACGGCCTCACTTTGTAAGTGCCATTGACCCTTCCTTGCTCTTTAAATCCGGCATTCACAAAACTTCACATTTCTCCCCACGTTTCCGTCTTCTTTAAACTTAAGCACCCCAAACTCTTGATTTGAGGAACTCTTGAACCAGGATAAGACTGACGCGCTTGCAAATAGCCGGGAAAGATCGGAATTGATGGTCGCCAACACGAAAAGGTCGACAGAGAGGTCAACGATCGCCTATCGAAAATCTTCGGCGAGCCAACACAAGACGGACAGAACAACCGACATGGCGGCGACATCAATACCACGTGGTTCGGAGTAATCAACGAAGCAGATCAACCGTTTCTCCATTATTCCAACCGTATTGTCGACATCCCACAGGAAAGTCAGGTTGGGAATTATTCAGAACGATTTCCTCATCTCGTGTCCTTTGTCGGTCAGACTGGTAAGGTCCGGTTTATCCGCTCATTCCAATCAAATATGACTGACTCTCTGAGATAACCAGGTGCCGGGAAAAATACCATCATCAAGATGTTGATCAACCACTGACTACCCTGCTCCTGTCCCTGGTCTCGTTGGGGACAACATCCCCACAACTGGCGACGTACACTTATATGCGGATCCCGGTACATACTTTGCTCGGAAACCAATCCTCTATGCTGATTGCGAAGGCATGACTGGCGGAGAGAACACCCCACGAGGTCTGACCTGCCGAGAGAGGATTGAAGGAAAGAAGCAAAAGCATCCAGTGAGAAACAAACTGAAAAAGCCACTCTCGTGAGCGAATACTCCCAAGATGCAGTCACAAGAATATGCTGTGATGACACTGTTCCTCAGGATCTTGTATACTTTCTCTGATGTGGTGGTGTTCATCCTTCGAGAGGTTAGGTATGCGGCCCCCTTGTCGATGCAATCTAATATGACGCCTGACTTATTGTTCTCTCATGTCAGAACCTTTCAAACCGAGGTCTTGCAACACTTGATCAGCCGGGCGGCCATGTCCATCGATAAGTCCATCAACCAGCCAAGTCTGCCACACATAGTTGTTGTTATCAATGCTACCGAGACCAGTATCGACGATGCACAGTGGGATCCAGATGCGGCCACTAAGGCAGTCCTCGATGATTACGAAAACTCGATCTACCAGGTCCCGGCCTTGCGGGAAGTCCTTTCCCGATTGGAGCAAGGCTTAGGCAAGAAGATCAGGTCTACGCACGAACTGCTTCTCCATTACTACTCATCCGTCAAGGTCGTTCGAATTCCATGGAAAGGACGCTACATGCAGATCGATGACCAAGTTGGCAAGCTGTACGATGTTATCAGCTCCAGGTGTGCAAAATCCTACGTTTACAAAGAGAAGATCCGCATGCTACTCAATGCAGAGAGGGTCCCGCAATACGTCACCGCAGCTTACGATCACTTCTCGCGACAACTGGACATACAATTTCATTTTGCGAAGGAGGCCCGTCGTCACACTCCTCTCCCCAAAGACTTTGGAGGCCACATCCTCAACCTCATCTTATCAATGTACAACACACATGACTGGCACAACATTAACGCAGGGGCTTTCTTTCAAGGACTCAGTCTTCCGATTGCGTCTTGTATCATGCTTGTTGCCACTAGGGATAACACTCAGGGTAATAACAGGTTTCTCGTGCATTCTATTTCGGCACCGAAACTCACAACACATAGGAACTTATTCTAGTCTACTCATGAACACGTACCAGGAACCTCTGAAAGCCGCTTTCACACAATTCTGCGACCGGTGGTTACGCTGTTCCTTTCAGAAAGACGGTTACCAGTGTTGCAATGCCCAAAATACGCACGGGAAGGGGCACCAAGCCTATACAGGAAGAGTCCTAGCCAAAGGTAAATACCAATCGACGTTTGATATCGACCAGTTCTTCGCGAACTGGATCGATGCAATCGACAAACAAATCAAAGAACTGGACGAAATTCTACAGAAGCAGGTCAATAGAGATGAGAGAACCCTTCCTACCAAGCACAGGGGGATCATGGCAGAGTTCTATAGGGCGAATGGTCCTGCGCACAGAATCAAGAGCCACTTGACTTGTCTCTGCTGTTTACGCAACATTCCTGGGAACATCCTTTCCTGTCATCACGCACTCTGCAAGGACTGCGTCCAAGCCTTTGGATTGGGCGACGCGCAGGGCGTCTTCGAGCTCCACAACTGCCCTCTTCATCCGTTAGACACTAATTGGGCTTCTCCAGCGCGGATCAGATTCAAACCTCGCGAGGCTGGTATGAGAGTTCTATGCTTAGATGGGTGAGTAGACTAACCAAGTCTTGTATATGAAATCTAACCATGAGTGTAGTGGTGGGGTCAGAGGCATCATCGAGCTTATGATTCTCCAGGCCATTAAAAAAAAGCTTAGAAGCTATATACCAATCCAAAGCTTCTTCGATCTAATCTTCGGGACCAGGTCAGTCCTCACACGGCTCTCAGATATAGAACCACGTAGCTCACAATTATAGCACCGGTGGCATCATTACTCTGGGTCTGGGAGTCAAACAATGGAACATTAACGCATATATTAATCGATTCAAGGGCCTCTGCACGCAGGCCTTCACCTCGCGTGGTCCACCAGCCCTGAGAGCTTTAACTATAGTCAACCGCAAGAGCCTCTACAAGACTGTGCCTCTAGAGAATGCTTTGCAATCGGCCTTTGGTCCCGATAGCTCGCTGTACGGCAAATTCAAACCCGAAAGTTCCATGGACATTCGAGTCGTAGTCACATCGACTCACGCAACTCAGAAAAAACCAGTCGTTCTGTCCAACTATAACACAGAAGGAAAACGCGATGGCTGTGAGTATTCGTACATTTTACACCTTTGCCAAACGCTGACTAGTCATCTCAGTACCATACACATTCGTGAGAAGACAGGACCCTAATAAAGAGTTGAAAATCTGGGAGGCTGCTCGAGCGACGGCGGCCGCACCTCCATATTTCAAGCCCTTCATTCAGAAAGATACCATGGAAGCCTATACCAATGGCGCCATCCATTACAATTGTCCAGCATCAATCGCAGACTACGAGCGGAGGCTTCTTTGGGAGGAGGTCAGCGACTGGCCCCCAGACATTATGTTGTCCCTCGGTACCGGCTTGAGCACCCCGGGCAAGCTCTCGCCGGATCCCCAGAGTCACTCACACTCGAAGTCTCCGCATTTGGCTGAACGGGGTGGTGCTGGCCTGAGATTAATGTGGTGGGCAGCCAATGCCATCGTCGAAGATCAACTGGATTGCGAAGGAATTTGAAAGAAGTACTGTGTCAAAGCGACGCCGCCAGGGCGGACACATACCGCTGAGGACATGCGTCGGAACTTGCGTATAAATGTCAAATTCCCTGGGGCGCGACCTGGTCTTGATGACGTAAAGGCCATGGAAAGCATGCAGCAACACGCTGAGAACTCGATCCTCGAGGATTCTGATGTCTGCAGAGACATCCACGAAGTGGCACACAAATTGGTCGCGAGCTGTTTCTATTTCGGGGAGACAGGGTCGGGGATTTTAGACCGAGCCACCGGCGTATATCGATGCGATGGTAAGACCATGGATTATTTCCTATCATAACACCCACAACCCAATATCTCCTTTCAGAGTCTTCCTCACACCATGCACATGTTTATTATTTTGGCCGTGTGGTATTCTTTCAGTTTCTTGATCAGTTCTCACCTATTTTTAAATACGTACACTAATTATTTATCAATAGGATACATTCGTCGCCGCTTCAGAGAAGGCAGCTCCAACCTCAAGGGTCTCGGCTGTTTCTTACGGGACTGCATTCGTGGGAAAAGCTTTGCGCCATCCTTCTTCCTGCAAGAGAATTACGGCACACCAGAAGAGAAATTTCATGTGGTACCCATTTTGCCATTGAACATCAACAACCTGTGCGAACTGGGCATCTTTTAACTATCCACTGAACTGAGGATCGAGGCAGCCCATCAGTTGAGCATAACGCGTCTCTCGATTTGTCTTCAGGAACGTCCCTACCAGTCCAGTCCTATGTACGGTTCTGTTCAGGACTCTGGAATGGAGCCACTGCTGTTCGTCAGCGGGCTTCCGCGGAAGCTTTGGGCTCGGGGTGTCACGGCAACCACTCCTGACAAAGAGGAGTCTGGTAGCGCCCAAGGAGTTGTGCCGGAAGCTGAGGTAGAGGCGGTTCCAGTGACGCCTGCTGAAGAAACGCAGAAGATGGCGAGGATATTTGGGTCTTTTTCTAGACCGATACGGAAGAGTCCGCTTTCTGCAGGTACCCTCAGTCCCTCCAGCCCAGACAGCAAGTTACGCAAGACAAGAGACAGCCTGGGAAGGAGCTCAGCGGAATTACCGAGCTCGAGCTCGCACTCGACGTTCAGCAGTGGGGAGGCACACGACTCAATTGCTTCAACTGATAGCGACGATGGTGGATCCGGGGTTGGGATCGGGATATATGAGCTGGAGTGAATTTGAAATGTAATGGGGTGGCTAATCTATAGTATCAAGGTGGCATTGCTTTAAAGAGTGAGTGTCTATGTAATTAGGACTTGAGGTCCAAATGATTGGAGTTATGGTAATAGTTGACTGTTTACTCTACCTACTCTAGAAGAAAACTCTGGTCCTACTTTGTACCTTTTCAGCTCATTCTAAACCGCTCAACCGAACAGCACAAACAACAGCAAATGGGCGTAGCGACTCGGTATACTTCTGTATTACTACTACTATTAGTTATAGAATAAAAATACAATAACGCATCTAGTCAACGGAAACTAATCACTATACTCTTCCTCAAACATCTCAATAACAATCTGATAGGTTTTTAAGTTATGACCAGTCTTGCCACATGTTCCACAGCGTCTTTCCCTCGGCGGCGCTGACCTTCCTTGACCACCACTTCTAGATAATTCGGCCACTACCTGCGCATCAACCTCCTTCTGATCAATTGCATCCCTCCCCTCAACTAAATTAATCGTCCCTCCATTACGCAAGCGACTCTTTTTGGCTCTATGTCGCTTGCTAAGGGTCTCATTCGCCTGGCGAAGGATCTGGTTTTCAGACTTCATTAATGCCATCTGATGAATTATTGCCCTTGTTCCCTTATAAAATGTCTTAATTGCCTCAAAGATAGAGGCTGGAGAGCTGCTCTGATGCCTTCTGATTCGTCTTTCGAGCTATTCAGACTGCGAGCTGGCCTCAAGCAAGTATTTGGTGTCTTTGAGACTCAGGGTAGGGAATCAATTCACGACTTCCACGGTATTGATCCATATGTTGACTTCAATCCACGTTAACATCAATCCACGAGACATGTTGTTACGTAATCAATCCATCCACGGTTGGGGGCTCGTGGATTGATATGTGGATTGACGTGGACGCTAGTCATGGGGATGGGTACCCTGATATATTCGTTAATATTTGCTATGTATGTCTGCGCAAACACTACCAGATCTAACCATGCAAAACATCGGACACATTGTGACACGTCGCGACGCGTTACAACGCCTGAACCCAAATGTGTCCTCCTTTACTCGATTCATACGGTCGGTGAACCTTCAACTTCGAGATGGCGGACTTACCTCTTGACCCTGAACTACCGACCAACAACGAGGGGCATGCCGAGGTCCCTCGGCGTTCTCTGAATCCAGACCCCGAAGTCCGCCAGCCTTCTACTTGGGCACCGACAAGTGATGAGGAGCGGAGAATCTTCCGCGTCTGGAAGGGATTCACGCTGGCCGAGCGCAGTAAAGATACCCTATTATGGGTATGGAACTACGGGGTCGAGATTCAATCCAAAACATCCCGACGATGGATCTGTATGCCATGTGTGCGCCAGAAGACCCCCAGGCCACAGTCATACGAATCCAAAGGCACCTAAAACGCTGAACTCCACCTCTGGAAAGCTTACGGCTACTGGGATCCATCAGGATGACGATCAACACCGTCAGAGAAGAAGGGAGGCAAGAGGGTTCTTGCTTCTATTTCGGACTTCATGAACCTCAAACGTTCCGATCCAAAGGAGCAAGCGCTGGCCAATAGCTTGATCAAACGCTGCGATCTTGGTTACGCGCAGGCATTATCGAAGATGTCGATAGCATACTTACTGCTTGACGATACAGCGCTACAGGAGGCTGTTGGACGGGATGGTTTGGAGGAGCGCCAGGAGTAAGGCAATAAAAAGTGTCGGTGACGGGTTCCCGAATTGCCCGATTAGGAAATCCGAGTTAATGTGACAGGGGTCCTCCACGAGGCCTAGCCTCGCTGGGAAAGCATAATAAGCAGACCCCTCTCTGAGGAAGGAGGGGAGAGAGTTCGGAGAATACACATACAAAAGAGGACATCAAAGCACACGCGATCCGTTCAACAACTATAATCTTCTTTAATAAAGCTACTGTCATTATAGGTATTGATAACTAATATCTCTTCTAGAATTGACAGGGAATTCATTAATAACTTTAGAACAATTTCTATGGTGTTTTGACCGAAATTGCTGTATTGAACTAACTTTCCATACCCCGCTTGTACTGTCATTATGACTGGGTCATGTGGGGCGGGGTAAGGGATTGAGGGTTGTGGGCACTGAGGAGATAGGGAATATCTCCAGAACGGCAAACTACCCGGTAGCAACAAGAAACAGGGGTATGAGTCTAAGAATAGAAACATAAGGCTGAATCCATCGCATCTGACCAACCAGGGCAGCCAGTCTGTTCGACTCTCTTCGCAACCCCTCTTTCACCCTTACTACAGCACTCGAAACGACAATGATGGTTCCTGGGACTATTGTGTTGGTCTAGGCGTTACCAGACTCTGGTGAAGATATTCATGTTATTTCCCACGTCCCTCAACCATCTCATAGTCCGGCTTAACTATGAAGAGACATCGACCTCAGCTCGCTGACTAAGTCAGACCACCCATAAGTGGATGAGGGGCTTAGTTGACCGCCCCACTAACAACCGCGTCAACCACAACGCGTCTCAAGCCACACGTATTTCTTCCTCCCACAACACTTTATTGGCCAATTCGACCTTTCCAACCTTATTTTCATGCCTAAATACAGCCAACAAGACCTGGAAGAGGCCATTAAAGATGCCAAGAGCCGCACTTCAATGCGGCAAGCAGCCTACCAGCCAGGGTTCAAATCCATACCACGAAATCCACATATGGATCCATAATGTGGATCCATATCCATTCCATATAGGCTTCAGCATTTCCATATCCACGCCACGGAACCCCTTCCACATATTCCACATATAGAAATTATAGAAAGGAATAAAAATTTAGATAGGGTTTAAAAATACCTGGATTTCCTTATGAAATAACACATACCCTAAGTACTTTCTATCGCTAATTTCCGGACGGCCATCACCTCGCAATCAACATCAACCTAGGTTAGCTCAAATTAAATAAATACTATTAGCATCTAAATAATAGCCCCCTAATCTATAGCGCCATAATTCTTTATCCTGCCTACCGGTGGGCACTATTTAATAATTTATAGGGAAATAATAATAAAGGATAATTATAGATTACCAAGGCAAAGGAGATAATCTAGGATCTCTGGGAGAGAGAGTATAGGAACCTAAAGGTTAATAACCCAAATATTAAATTACCTACTAAGAAGCGGCCAACGACCTTAAGAAATAAGTTTGTAATATAGCATATAAAGAAATAAGGATAAATAGCTAGAGGGATTTCTATTTTTAAGTCACTAGCTTAATCCCCTAGGTCCTTAATTAGTGGTCTAGATCTTAATAAATACGAATAATAATAATATAATATCGAGGATACTAATACTTCTATTATAGATCCCTATAAATACTAGTATATAAAGCGGCTTAAATTCCCCGGTTATCTAAGATAGCCTTATATCTACTTATTATACCACTAATATTAGCCGAGTATAAGAGGCTATTCTTAACTACTAGCTATATAATTACTAAGAGCTATAATAGGCTGGATATTAGTATAATTAGGCTTTAGTAGATACTATAGAGTTAATTATATACCGATTTAATCGGAGTACTAAATAGGATTCTAATAGATAAATGATAAAAGGATTAATATTACTAAGGTATAAATATAACCCACTGATTACTATTATTAGATAAAACAGGTTTTTATTTTATAAATTCCATAATATAAATTCATTTCTATAATAGATTTATTTCCACCTAATCCATATCGAAGTTATTAATCAGTATTTATATCCACACTATATTTATATATATATTATAGAGTATTATAGACTTAAACCCTAAGCAGAAGTGGGCTAAAAAATAAAAGAGTAGTAATAGCCCTAATGCTAATGACCAGGAGGATTCTACTCCTTATATATAAGCTAAGCTTAGTATTATAAATAAATAGCTAGTTTATATACTTACCGGTAATAAAAGTTTTTATACCTACTAAGGGGTTGTTATAATATAGAAGTATATACTCTTTGCTAAAATAGAGGAGGTCTATAAAAAGGTATAAAGGGAACTTTATAAGAAGTTTAATAATTAAAGAGTTATCCTATATTATCTCTATGGGACCTATCTGCTAATTAGGGCCTAATAGGTATATTATTTCCTTTATAAGTATTATAACTTTGGTATTTATATTACCTCCTAGATATAGGTAAGTAATAATAATATTAAGAGTTATCTCTTAAACAATATAAGCTATTTATATTAACTTATCGAGGTAATATATGATATAATAAAAGATTAAGAATATAATTTTAAGGATATTTATATATAAGATAAGATTCTTATTATCCATAAATATCTATCATTAAATAGAGATTATCTAGGTAATCTATTAATATTAATTTCTTTAAAGGTATTTAGGTTAATTTATAAGTAATATTATATTACTTATAAGATAATACCTATAAGGAAGAATCTCTTTTAAAGCCTTACTTCTG
>ONZP01000927.1:0-10486 GCA_900312805.1 Fusarium torulosum
AAAAAAGTGCGGCGGATCTGAACGAGAGGCGCTTTTTAGCGACTCTTCCCGGGCACGCACTAAAAGGGAGCTGGGACCCCCAGCCAACCAGCAATTCTCTCCACGGCAACAGCAAGGACTGGCAGCCTGAGGCCACAGCCTTGTACTGCTTTTGAAGCTCTGAACTTTCTCAGGGGTGGCCAGGTGGCCACTCAGTGGGGCTTTTCTGGCACAAATCCTGCACTCATCCTGGGTTTGAGCTTTGAGCTTGCTGCCCGGCTGCAAGATGAGATGCCGGTTCACCCCGATTTTTTGTCGAGCGCCGAGACCTGGACCCGTCCTGGGAAGACATGGGAGCTTCTACTGTATGGGGTAGGTACTGTACTGTACACGGACAAGCCTGTGAGGCCATGAGCTGGCGCCTAGGATATTCACCTAGGGAGTAGGGAGGACCTAGGATCCATGATAACTGCTAGAAAATATTTTCTGGTATAGCCAGCACTGCTCATCTTTACAGATAGAAAAGCTTCGTTTGTATCGATCATTCGCTCTATCATGCTTCAAGCCATTGATACTGTTGCCCTAACCATTATGTGCTGCAATTGGTCTATCTCGAACAAATGTCGTCAGTCTACTTGTCTCGCTCTCTCTCACTTTCCAACATTTTCTCTTCCCCATCCCTCCATCATGACATCCATCACCCACCTTTTTCTCTCTGCCCCGGCTCGTTCACCAATCCACTAGGCGCTCCGCGTCCCAGCAGCACCCTCCACTACAAGCCTTGCCTCCAGCGGTCGCATCGCCCGAAATAAGCCTGCCACACCTTGCACAGTGCGTGAACTTTCATGACTTGACTTGAATGGAGAGGTGAGCCGCGCTGTGTTGGTTGGATCTCCCATCGCCTCCCCCGGGTTAACCCCCTGGTTTAACCTATCCGTCCAATTGGTGTCTGTTTGTTTGAGCTTCCGATAATACGGGGAACAGCCTTTTTTTCTCGTCTGCTTCAAATTTTGCTCGGGCTAGTTGTGCCCAGCAGCCAAGGGGCTTCGCCCGGAATAGCCGCATATCTGATGCAAGTCAATTGATTTCCTCCTTAATAATGTGCTGGTGGCCTTACACCATAGAGCTGCTACTAATTCAATCGGAGTGTACGATGCAATACAAAATTTCTGATCTGAATGCTTGTGCCCAGCGAAAGCGCGCCCAACGCTTGATGGTTTTTGATATCTCACACCCCGACCCCAAACTTCCATTCAGATCCACCAGCCGCAAGGGAGACAGGCCGAGCTAAAAACGCTTTAATTCTTGCCCGCCTGTAAACCTCCAGCACCAGGGTTCGAGTGCACCAAATGGCTGACACGGTCAGAGATCAGAGGCCGAGAGATGTTACAACGTCCCTCAGGCTTCAGCCAAACAAGCACTTGCTTGTTTGATACACCCTTTGAGCCGAATCGAGAGTCCGCCACCGCCTTCTTCGTGCTACCCGCAGCACGCACTGTACTGTACAGTACGAACAAAGACAGGATGCTTATCGTCATGCAGTTTGGGCTCCATTGAAGTTTTTTGTTTCTCTTATCTCTCGGGAAGCCCGTCCAAAGCCAATGGATAAAGAAAACTAGTTTAATATTGACTCAATAGGGACAACTTCGTGATTTCTTTAAGATTATTTAAACCTGACTCCGTACAAGTGCTTCATATCTGACTGATGTTCAGGAGTAAACCCGTTTCAAAGCCATTAAATCGCTCGAGACCCTGCAATAATTCTGCCGATCTCCTTTGAAGCCATTGGCCTATCAAAGCTGAGCTCTGGCCAAAATACAAACAGATACCGCGGTGTCCACTCCCCTGTCGGCCATTTCAAAGTTGTACTCCGTAACGTCTCGGAAATCGAAGTACGGATACCTATCTGAGAGTCGAAAATTGAACTAGACATCCATCAATATTGACGTGCGCCATACCCCTATCCTGAGTTCCTAACAGACTAGCTACTGTAGGTTGAAGGGGAAGCAAATGTCCTGGATAAGAGCATACAATGTAAGGTTTCTCAACGTATCCCTGCTATAATATCGATTGAACATTCTTCAGATATTAATCTGTATCCAAGATGAATGGTGAATTCCAACTTCCATAAGCCCGCTCCTTTGAAGTGATGATAAGTTGTTGGAGTACGACTGGTGTCTGTCACAGGAGCTCTTTAATCTGACCGTTGCTTTGCCATTTCAGCGGGCCTCTCGTCCGCCCTCGGATAACCGGCGTGGATTAGGCTAGATCGCATCGCCTGCATCAATATCCATTCTTGGATATCTGACTGAAGGCCAAGAGTCGAGACAATATACCTGTTCTAGGCGGCTTTACCTGGTATTAAAGACCACTTCTTGCCCACTTCCTCTGGAAAGGTCTGCGTTTTTTTTTATAGCTCGCAATGGTCGATCGCTTCTTTGAAATGCCAATTGCACGACAAAGTTATCTTGCTTAAATTGATAAGGTAGCCATGATGCTTGAGTCTAGCAATTCGATGTCATGACACGTGACGCACAAATTTCATCCATCATGGTCACGTGTAACACAGTAACCTCCATTCTTTTGGGATGTTCTCATGATTTATGCCACAATGTCAATGGGCCCATACTTCTGACGGTTTCTGAAACAATATCCTGATTTCATCGAAGCTTGCTCTTTCTACGATGGGGTTCGGGGAGAGAGATTGGTCCTTGAGCAACGACGAAGAAACATCATTGGAGCAATCACTCAGTCTTACGTGCTATAAGATCTTGGTTATCATAACGCCGGTTGATGATATACGTTTTGGACTCACGAATAATATACGATGAATGACCTTACCAATGCCTTTGTTTTAATCTGAGTCTTACTTGACAAGGGTTGTTGCGATGGTAGTCTGGCGTATGTCTCGGCTTGAGCAATATATCGTTATGAGTTCGGCATGTGAAACTCATACACAAAGACAACAGCGGATGGACAGCATAAAGTTTAAACATAAACGTAGCTATCTTAAGCATTGTTATCTCAGTTGCAACAAACTTCGTTCCTATGTACAGACGTCTTCAGCTTAGCCGGCAGACATGTGTGATCACATGGAGGCTGACGGTTCATGAGCCCTTGCACATCACGACGGACAGATACAGGGCAACAGGAAAGACAAGATCATGTGCTTGGGTTTCTAAGGGTATGCCCCACGAACATCCTGTCGAAGATTATAGACTAGTGTGAAGCAGTGACGTCTCCTTAATGATATGGTAAGCTACGACGGCATTCACACTCCGTCATATCGAGACAGATGCACATTACAAATGGAAACCATATTTTGGTCGTTTCGAAGATTTTTTCATTCCGTTGCCGTATGTGCTAAAGCGATTCCGTCCCAATGCTTAACCGAGCATGAATAGCGTCCTAAACCAGGCTTGTTTTTCGCCCTGCAACACCCTCCGACCATGTGGCCTGTCTGTCGTCCAGGCCACCCAGACGCACAATCGTGAGACTCAAGTTTTAACGTTCATTGCATTTAGTCAGAACCACCGACGGCACGGGCTAGAGTTATGTTAGCAGTTGTTTCAGGGTGGCGCATCGGATGATGGGAGGTTCGCGCGAGAGGGGTAGGTAGGTAGGGCTGGCATACTGTAGATCTTCATCTTGCTGTGAGTGACCACAGGCTTGATGATGCCCTTCTCCTCGAGGTCGGCAAGGCACTGTCGTGCCAGAGAACCGTTGATCTTCATTCGGTCGACGAGAGTGGCGATGGTGACCAGACGGTAAGACTGCACATCCTTGTAGAGCTTCTCAGAGGTGGTCTTGTCGAGGACGACGGCGTGCTGGGCCTTGTCCTTGACCTTGCCCTTGGACCTTTGGAAATGCGTAAGTTTCGAAATATCATCGATGACGGTGCGGCACGCCTTATACATACCACTTCTTCTTTTGCTTCTTTCCTCCAACGGCGGGGGCCTGATGTCCAAGTCAATCAAATGCTCATTTTTCGCAAAGTCCGCCGTGAGGGCGTCGCCGTGAACTTACCATATTGTCTGATGTGCTGGCGGTTGACTGGGTTGGACAAAGTGTGTTGTTCAATCCGAAGAACCTCTCTCACTTGACACTGCACGAATGGAAAGTGGAAAGACCGACCCAGAGTTTCGCAGGGCAGCCGAGCCCTAAGAAAAAAGAAGGTGCGACCCCGACCCGAACTTTAAGCGCTTGTGATTGGCTTACTCCGCCCCACCCAGAGCACATTCTGCCCTCCCGCCGTCTCTCTCGAATCTCAGATGCGCCCACATCGTCAACTTTGAACTCCTGCCACTTCGATCACAGTCGTACTAACCGAAGCCCGTCAGTCCAGTAAACCACTGCAACAGAAAATATGTCTGACGCCGGCGAGATCGAAGTCGAGAACTCCGCCCTCTACGAGGTGCTTCCCAAGGATGTTGTCAAGGAGGTTGGCAATGTCAAGCTCTTCAACAAGTGGGACTACGATGTCGAGGTCCGCGACATCTCCCTGACGTACGTTTTGTCTCTGGAGAAATTATCTTCAAAAGCCTCACTTGTGCGCGACGAGATGCTGACGGACTTGCCTCGATAGTGACTACATTTCCCTGCGAAACCCCGTCTACGTCACCCACACCGCTGGCCGATATGCCACCAAGCGATTCCGCAAGGCCAACTGCCCTATCATTGAGCGATTGACCAACTCTCTGATGCACCACGGCCGCAACAACGGAAAGAAGCTCATGGCTGTCCGAATTGTCGCCCACGCCTTCGAGATCGTACGTCCCACCTGAACTGAACACCCTCCACGAGAAGGGTCATATTTATTATTTTCGCGATTACAAAGGTGCTAACATTAAGGCCAGGTCCACCTCATGACCGACCAGAACCCTATCCAGGTCGCCGTCGACGCTATCGTCAACTGTGGTCCTCGTGAAGACTCTACCCGAATTGGTTCCGCCGGTACCGTCCGACGACAAGCCGTCGATGTCTCTCCCCTCCGCCGAGTTAACCAGGCTATCTCCCTCCTCACCACTGGTGCCCGCGAGGCTTCTTTCCGCAACGTCAAGTCCATTGCTGAGTGCCTTGCTGAGGAGCTGATCAACGCTGCCAAGGGTTCCAGCAACTCTTACGCTATCAAGAAGAAGGACGAGTTGGAGCGTGTGGCCAAGAGCAACCGATAAAAGGTGCAACGGTGGTATCATGACTGGAAGGGTTGGCTTTGGCGTGTTCCGGCTTCTTTCAGAATTGCATTTTGCGTTCATCGGGTCTGGGAACGCGGCTATGGGTTTTCTTAGGTGGCTCTAGATTCAATAAAAAAAAGTCGAGCTTCTGAGAATTGAATGAACTAAATTCAAATTACATTTTTTAATGTTCGTCCATGTTTATTATATCATACATGTCTTGATTGTTATCCGGCTGTTCTTTCCCCTGTCCAATAGGTAAAAAAGTGTCTAAATCTTTACTGCTCTCAGCCTATTGTCTAATTCATATATGCATGCCGTAAAACTGCCACTCATGACAACAAGGGGTATCTAATCAAGACGGACTGTCTTCTCTCCTATTTCCAGTCGCTGAAACATACCAACATGGGGCATGCCCTCTTCCCACCAAGTGCCCATACCTTCATCCACCTCAAAGCCCCATCTCTTCCAGAAGCCCTCCACCTGCGACTGCGCGTGGACGCACACGAGTCCTGCCCACTGAGGGATTGTCTGCTCACAGTTGGCCGGGTTGAGTTGCTCGAGCCCGTACTCTTTGATGCTAGGATCAAAGTATGAAGGGTTGGCTTTCAGCCAGCTAAGCACAGTGTTGACGAGGAGTCCAGCGATACGACGCCCTCGAAACTCTTCAATGACTGCCAGGCGTCCTAGTTTCACATATGGTTCCTGGCCATTGTGGAATGTCGTCTCTCGGTCCAAAACGTATGGTTTGTTTGAAGACACTTCGAGCGCATCCGCATCCCCATTTTGGTCGCCATTCTTGTCGCCGTTCTCACCTTCTAATACTCCGTTCCAGTATTTACCTCCCTCTTTCGGGTGCGGGTCGTGAGGAAATGGTACAAGTCGTATAGTTCCAATCGGTGTTGAACGTGTCGAGCTCTTCCGGGGCTGCATTACATTGCCCTCCTCGTCGCGAACCTCCAACTCTTCCAACTTGTTGATACTTGCGTATACTACCCAGTGGCATGCGCGCGGGTCATCATTGTCGAACTCGTTTTCGGCAGGGACCTTTTGCTCCTCCACAAAGACCTGTTCACGAACCTCCATTGCATCCAGGAAGGTCTGCGAAATTGTCGGTGGCTGCTCTTCTATAGGAGCCCCGCGCTTGTATCCTTCAAGATTACTAGGCCCGAGGAAGGTAATAAAAGGCGTTCCCATATTGCCGATTCTTTTCAAAAGCGTATAGTATTGCTGAGGATGCCTTCAATGTTAAGTTTTGCCAGTCCAAGTTTCAAAATCGATGAGATCAACGATCGAGTAACAAATGTCTCCCTTGTGTGGAGGTGTAAATGTTGGTTGAGAAAGAACAAGCCCAAGCAAAACAGGAAGGTATTATTGCGGTTGCGCTCGGCTAACTTGAGGAAATGATATGTAAGGTAGAAAAAAGAAAGAATAATAATTGAAAAAGGAGGCGCCATCATTAATACTGCGCATTCCCCTCCGTTTGTGCGAGTAGGAGGAATCCAAAGATGATGTCAATCCACAGCGCGGGGCCATGCAGCTACGGTGAGTCAATCCCTAGCTTGTACTGATAACATCTATGGCTAACGGCCGAGCGTGCTCTGCTGATTGGTGGGGGACATCTAAACGTGTCTGTGCATCCGCGTCTTCTTTTGCTCGCCACTTTGACTCTGGTTTCGAAGATTCTGTAGCTTTGGTCGGAGAGGCTATCACCACATTATGTTAACTATTTGGTGGTGGACCCTTGGTTGAGCTTAACTAACGCGCAGACGATTTGTTTCGATGATGCTTGGCCCACATGCTTCATCCGTCCATGGCCCACTATAGTTGATGAGTGTCGTTGGCTGTTCTACTGGTAAAGCAGCCCTTGGGTAGACTGTTATTGGGTAGACAGAGAGTGGCAAACAACCATGATAAGAACGACATATCAACTCATGATCAAGCATGATGCAATATCAATACCCTTGGATGAACACTCGAGCACGGTTATCAACCTTCCTGACTCGATCGCATAATACAGTACGACTTATGAAAGACATTATATATGCTTCCAGGCAGTGGATGGAACTCATTATGAGTATTCATACTAATAAGCATACTTAGGAAGCTCACCGGCCCAGAAGGTCTGGCCTTCTCGCTATCAGTGACTATGTTGGGATTCACCTCACTGCATCGCATGGTGGCAGTTTTGATAACTAATCCACAGTTTCCTAAATAACCGCCTTGCCCAGGTTGGACTCAAAGCTGTCATCCTTGAAGGGAACGTTGGCACTGCCGAAGTCGGTGTTCGTCAAAGATGTACGAGCTGCAGCAGTCAAGCTCTCCCAGGCGATCAAAGGCTGCTGGCCACCCTTATCATTGGTGAAGATCATTTGATGGTTGGTCGGCCAGTTGGCAGTATATCCTACTAGGGGACTGTTGCCCGAGAAGGTACCCGAAGACCTTCTGTCGTATCCACCATGCTGAGAAACTGCCATACCAACCACAGTGGCACTCATGCTTTCGCTAGACAGCCAGATGACAGCATTTTCCCAGTCATGCCGGTGTCCTAGTCCTGTCGAAGGTGAATCCTTCGGCATATACCAGGAGTACATGATGGCGTAGCGGCCATTGTAGGCCTGGCCTCGTGCATAGACCTGGCCGGTGTTGCTGCTGCAACCTCCGTTAGAGGAACCGGTCGGGTTTAGTCCTGCACTAACACACCGGATCAGTCTCAGTTTCAGAGATATCAGAACAATACATACCCGGTGTTGCCCTGACTGTCGACCGCAGGGAAGGGCACGCATCCATTGACCACTTTAAGGAATGGCTTGTACTTAAGATAAAGCGATCCAGCAGTGGTTGATGGGACTGTCTGCGGGAATCCGACAACGGCATCGTGGCTGATAACAGCCCGACGCTCGATGGGCGATCCAAGTACGCCTGCAGTAAAAGCGAGGCCCGATAAGACCTGGGAAATGAGCACCATCTTGTTCCCCGTGCCTTGGCAGACGTTAGCACTTGGAGACTTGGAGAACAAAAAGAACAACCTTAGATATATACGATGTGTTGGGTGGACTGAGTGGGGGAAACGCTGAGTCTGGTTCTGAGTATCAGAGTCTGGAAGGTCATTCGCACAGCTGGGGAAACTGCCACCTTTAAGAACCCTCTCTTCCCATCTCTATTGCGCGATACTACGTTAGTCCACATGGTCTAGATTGGCACGAGGCTATATAGGAGCATCGAATTGGCGGATTATAGAGATACTTCCGGTCGTAGCGTGGATGTTGCTGCTATGGACTGCCTTATTGGGAATCATGGCCGACTGCATATACCTTTAGAAAAAGCTTGGGATGCGGGGGGTTTACTATGCTCATGAGGGGAAGATATCTTACTGTTGATCTGCCACTTAGATGGTTTGCTAGGCATGTAGGAAGAGACGTTTGGAGTTGCCAAATAGATATTTAAACTTGGCTATTATATCTGAAGAGGCCGCGTGATGGATGGACAAGAGAATCAGTGTAAGTGGTTTCATCGAGTTCAGTTTGTAAAGTGTCAAGGTGATTAATACCTTATCTTCTTTCGTCCAAATGACGGCGATCAAAAACCCGTGGTGTAACGGAGTCTTTGATTGGGATAAAGATCAGCCAGATGTGATTGTTAAGTGGATATTTGACCACGATGGCCTGGGATGATTCCCCTCTTAATAACAAGGATTATATATCTCGTCTCGAGTGCCGAAGGGTAATTACTGGAGGGTCATTGGGATTTCGCGATAACTAACACCCAGATATTAATTACCTGTCAGTGATGGCTGGTTGATAAGTCCAATAGTTTCGTCTCCTGTTTGTCCTTCAGGTAAGATCTGTGGCCGTAATGGGAGAACCGTGCTTAATGCGACAATTACAATTATACATCACATAGGCCCATTGCCTGAAACAGATATAGCAAGTATAGGTTAATCACCGACAATAATCAAACATAGCCAAATATACCCCCCCATTAAAGCTCAGATTTTAATACGAAGTCGTGAAATGGCGAATGGCGATGCGCTGTAGGGTAAGCACAAGTATTGGTAAATTTGAATGGATAAGCCGAGCATGAATTAGTAATTCAATATCGAGTAAACGAATATGATTGTGTTAATAATTACTAAGCTTATATATCCCAAATGCTAAGAACTTATATATTATATTTGTGGTATGACATGTTTCTCTAGATTCATTGTCTGCGATCCGAACCACAATGTAATCTTCTGCCTTTTGAAGCTGGTACGTGAGCGATGATTACTATATTAACTTAGCGTGTTTCAATAAAGCCTTAAACGGAATGCGGCTTGTCCCGATCAGGATCGCAAATCGTGTTTTAGAATTTAGAGGTTGTGATGGCACGTAATCGGCAACAATGACATCGCGCCTCGTAAGGAAGCCACGCGCATATGCAACTAACTACGAGCCGTTACAATGCACGACGCAGGATGAGAGTAACAGTGGCACAGTAAAGTTGGGGTTGCTGCAGGGATGAGATAGAGCATTCTCGTGGATCTGAGTTCCGTGAAGTGTCTCAGAGTGGGACGTTTAAATTCCAGTGCTGGTGCTGCAGCGTCTGATGGAACAAGCGGTCTTGGGAGAAGGTTTGATATGGACAACAAGTTAGAGTGCCCTATCTCGACATTTAACAATGAAATACTACTGAAGCCTCTGTAAACAAAAGCCGGAAATAAATTTCTGGTTATGTCCGTACGACTGGCGGTAGGTTGATCCTTTCAAGGTATCGTGTAAGACAACCACATTCCTTTGATGGAGTTGGTGGCGGTAAACCATGACTGGATGCACTGCAAGTGGAATCACTACAAAGCAAGGGCACCGGATCTCATCTCATGGTGATGTGTCCTGTGTGTCCAAGAGTTCGAGTCACAGGGCACAGGTTCCAAGAATGGAAAATGCGAACCCTGTAGATGGATGGACTTGTATGCTCCGTAACTTACGCGGGCCGCCGCTGAGAGGTGGATTTTACTGGCACGAGCCAATACGATAACCGGGCGTATTCGTCTCGTCTGAATATTTTGTTGTCAAAGATGGCACGGACTCTATTAGTCTCGACTCTTCAGGCAGGGCAGATGGATGTCGTCTGATCAATGCAAGCTGGCAAGTAGAGAAGAGAGAGGGTGCACCGCTGCAGGTCCCTAGGACATGGTAATGGTGCATTGGATCCAATGGCTAATTCCGACCCATCCACTCTTTCATGTTCCATCCAATCCCCCATATTACACGGCTTGTCGCTCCACACTCATTAACTTGCAGCACATACCGCAGTCGCTAGTGGAGACGGGTTCAAGGAATTGTGAGATTGGG
>ONZP01000937.1:0-12805 GCA_900312805.1 Fusarium torulosum
TAATATTATAATAAGACTAGCCATATTATAAATAACTATACTACACCAGAATAGTATATTAACTACTTAGGCCCTTACCAGGCTAACTTTTATAAGTACCTAGCTCGGCCGAAGAAAGTGCGCGGTATGCTCCGCCGATTCACTAGAGAGCAACGAGAACATATGCGGACGGTGGGCGCGGAGATATACCGATAACGGCACCTGGAATCACAACCAGAATCGCATCTGGAAACTCAGCAGGGCACGACTAACCTACAAAGGGACGATGCTACATCACACGAACAGCCGAGCGTTCGTGCTCCCAGCCCAGCTACATCAGGAGCACCTTCGTGCATCATGGTGGCCACAAGCCCTCAGGCGGGCTACGAAGTGGAGGAGGAGCCCGAGTAACCTAGACCAGGCTCACCGCGAAAACGGCGTATAGTTCTTATCACTCGTCCTCATGACCAGGAATAGATACTCGCGGGCACGAAAGAACGACAAGAAGCCGCTCAGGATCTTTCAGGCTAACGTCGGCAAGATCCCCCCGGCCCACGACTGCGCCCTGGCGCTGGCCGACTCGGAACGATACGACATCGTCCTTCTACAGGAGCCGTGGACTGCTCATACAGACACCCGCTCCCTGACCAAAACCCATCCCGCATACGACACGTTCACACCTGTCGAGACATGGGATAGTAACGACAGTCGACCTAGAGTCATGACGTACGTCCGACGAGACCCAAGGCTCTTGGCTGATCAGATCCGGCCACCCCATCTAGCACTGATGGTGACAACGAGACAACATCAGGCCTAATCGAAACCTCATCCTCTAGCCCTAGCCAGCCTACCACTAATAGTAACGCTCCGACTTCTTATACTAGCGAGCCACCAGGCAGTTCAGAGACATCAGAAAATACACAGTCTATGACAACATCCAGCCCCGCGTCTGAGACATCGGGTCATTTAGCCACCTCCACTGAGCCACTTGCTTCATCATCGACTTCTTCACCTAACGTCGAGACCGATACCACTGCTAGCCCACCCTCATCTGGTGAAACTACGCCGATTAGTTCCACCACAGAGTCTGCCCCCAGCTCAACCTCGACCGAAGAAGCCGTGGATTACGACCCTTGCCCCGACAGTCTCTATGGAAACCCCCAGTGTTGCTCCGTTGATGTTCTTGGTGTGGTAGACATTGAGTGCGATTCACGTATGTGTCAACTTCATTTCACCACAAAGATCATAACTAACATAATTGACAGCCACCGAGTCCCCAACCGATGCAGTGTCATTCGCTCAGATCTGTGCAACCAGCGGTCAACGTGCCCGATGCTGTGTTCTCCCTGTGGTAAGTCTTAGCCTTAGATCAGAAAATAATTAAAACTAACATATTTCGTTCTACAGCTTGACCAAGCCCTTGTTTGTATGACTCCTGTAGGTGTCGCCAACTAGACTTGTTGCACTATAAGGCCCAAGGTACAATTTCAAATGGTTATATGCATCCTTCTTGGGAAGGACACCTGGACTTAATCAACAAGGATATCAGGATAACCCTAAGATTCCACACGCCAGTATTAACGGTTAAACCGAATGCCTTGCATAGTTAAGAAGGGTATACTCAACGTAGTCCATTAGAACCAAAACATTCCTCAAGAGACAGTCGCGTACTAGCTATCAATTTCATCTTTGCCCAGCTAGTCCAATAATAATCTACCACATAGCAAAGTTAATGCTAAGCAACTTAAATGGATTTCAGTCTCGTACATGAGCCCAGCAGTGCGGATTACCAAAGACAGAGTCCAGTTTAAGGTACGAAATAAAGGTTCTACACCTAAGTCGGCCCTGAACATATAGCTCGATAGGTTTGTATTTCTGCACATAGCTGGCATAAAAATATCTTACTACTTTCATTTTTAACTAAGATAGCTTTTTTCTCCTCCTAAGCTAGATAAATGTTATACTTAACCCTAACCAATTTAGCACCACCGATAATATTTAGATGTCAGGTTAAGGGATTTTTAGGTCACTCACTTATTTACCATATTATAGCTAGTATTTGGACCTATCCCTTAGGGAGGAACATCACAGGTGGCCTTACCATCGCAAAGCGAGCAAGTGTGAACGCCTTCAAGGCAGAGATCCGATGTCCAAGAACAAGATTCAAAATAGGTGTCTTCCAGCTTACATCCACTGTCACCCATTACTCCACACGCAGTCCACGTCTTCGTTTCCTGCATGGTCATCTCATAATCGATAGTGACTTCGCCAGCCCCATTGATCTCTATAAGTAGGCAATATGGTTAGTTATCCCGTCGTTATAAGATGCGTGTTGAGGGAAGTTAAGATTTACCTTGAACATGGACTTGTTTTCCATTCTCCCTAGCTTGGATGCGCCATTTATACTCCGGAACAACAAGATCGGTGCAATCCCATTGATAGTAATCTTCATTATCGGCAAAGAATTCTGAGGCGCGCTGATGGCAGACCTTTTGGCCTTCATTCCAGAACTCCATGGTCAAGACATCGTTCATAAGAGGTCTTGAGTGCTGGTAAGTGCGGATAGCAAGACATTGGGCATAAACGACAGAGGGAAGAGTGATCATGCCGGCCGCAATGGCTGTAAGAGTTCGAGTTGAGAAAAACATTGTAGTGAAACACAGTTGTTAGGTCGAGATCAGGACTCAGGAGTTATTGTTCTAGATTCAAAGTGTCTGAAGGCAGATGAGACGAGATAGAGTTGGATAAGCATTTTAGTTGGCCATCTCTTGACCTTTAAATACTTAATTGAGGGCCTTCCTGCCAGGGCTACTTGCCAACGAATACCAACAGCGCAAGGATAATGTAATGCATGATGTCATTAGCTGTAAATATACGGGATACAATGATCCAGCCGAAGGATCAGTGCCAAGCCCACCGTTAACATTCTCCAATATAGAAAGCTATGAAAAGGTCCACTACTACAGGATCGTGGAGGAATAAGGATTGCGGCACAGTTCTCCTTCTCTATACAACGTCATAGATAATGTGCACTGCCTTGTTTCTGCTATATCTACATTACCTACTAAGCAATAATGTAATGAGATAAAGGATCAAAGGATCGAGTGATTAAGTCTTGGCGTTTAACCTAAAATCCTAATTCCCCCCTTTAATGGTTATTAAGTGAAGATCAACTAATAGTCTAGCTATTATAAGATAATGATCAGCACGGGTAGAATAGTTAATTGCACATAAGCATAAGATTATACTTGTTTTCTATGGCGTAAGAGTATTAAGCTTATCCGTATAGGATTAAATCCTGCAGGGTGAATATTCCAGACAGTTATGTTGGTATAATATATGACGTGGTTAATAAGCGATGAGAGACGATATTATGTCCTAATATGTACTGCTAAACTTTCATAAGACTAGGGAACCAGTTGACTATGAGTGGTAATACGACAAAGCACAGTGAGTGGAGTGATAAAGTTAACAGCTAGCTAGAATGTTGAGCTTCTCGACAGCTTCAGCTTGTCGCTAACGGGAGCTTCTATGAGAGCTTCTAGATATCATCGCCGGTTCCCCCATGACTTATAATCCGAACAAAATTATGGAAAAAGGTTTATAAGAGATTGAAAACAGCCTTTTAGATAGATTAGGGCTCTTATAGAATCCTCAGCACCACTATACCAGATATCAGACCCACAATAGGCGATGTTCAGACACAATGGGGAAACCCATTATTTATCCCCTCTTGTTTAATTTCAATGTCCTAGGAGCCTGCTGGCCTTACATTTGGTGTGCTGTTGACACCTGGTAGCTATTATTCGATAATCGAGTAGTGGCGATTTCCTTGCTAATAGTGGCGCTTCCAGGACAGGATCAAAGTGAAAATTTCATCGATGATACCTTAACGCTGTTCTGCTTAATGGAGAAAACGTCCTGTATCCCCTGTTTGGGCCTTGGGTATGGTATCCTCCCCAGTTTTGCGCTCTTCGCCTTCTTCTGACAAATATTTAATCCACCGTAGAGCCGAGTGCGAATATCCGGGGTACTGCATCCGGTGATAACATCCTTCTCTTTGCTTGAGGTTGCGCTTCTGGAGTTGCCTTTCTCTTTCTGTCTCTTTTTGCCAGATGTTGGTTTGGTTCTCTAAGCGAGTGGTTCGCTATCTGCTCTCGATTCTGTTCTTTCTTCAAATCTAGCATATTCACTAATATCTTAATGGATCCGCGTGTTTCGTATGGATCATGCTGTTATCACTCGGGCGCAGACATTATAAACTGTGGAGATATCTGTTCTTTTCCTGAAGAGCGCACCGTTAATAACTCTGTAATACATCTTCCCATTCATTTAGTCTGAGAATAATAGAAGATAACCCGGTTCTAGCGATTAATATGGATACTAGTATTCGATACCAATCTTCTTGGTGTACCCCCATTGCGCCACTAAAAGTCCGTTTCTGGAAGTAGAATATTTTATATCTTGGCCTCCCATTCGGTTGTTTGGCGCGTAGGGTCTTTTGCTCATATCGGATACGCTCAATATGGCGTAGATCACGCTTATGTTATGCTTCGCTGGCGCTGCAGTTATTATCTAGCATATTTATACGCAGCTCGTGCATTCAACCATCTTCTTACAGTCCGAGTTAAGAGGTTGTCGTGTTATACTGGCATTGCCACTGCGCTAGTTCCTTCACGTCGGTGTTATATCTATGAAGTAGCTGCCGGGCTCGACAAAGTCCTTGTCCGTCATGTCTGGTCTTGGCCTAACACATGACTTTATAGTATCTCTAGTACTGGCGTCGATATTCAGCTTCCCACATTGGGCTGGGGGTGGCAGGTCCCTCGGCACGCTCGAAGAGCTTTGTGTTCCCGCCATTCAGGGATTCAAGTTGCCTCCTTGTTGACGAACTTTGCGTGCATTTATCGTCGTACGGGCTCATTAATTTTCGAGGAGAGTTTTTCCCTCAGTCGATGATTGTTGTCCAGCATATTCCCCGTGAAGAACTGACTAGGATACCAACCGTCCTTTGTCTCGGTGTCTGGCTGGCCGTTTGACTTGCTAGAGGCTAGGGCAGTGTTGCACTCCAGGTCTCTAGACTTCCGCATGGCCTTATTTTGAATACTAAACATAGCCGTTGTCTGTGGAGACTTGATCTTTGGTATTGTTAATGTTAGCGATCAACTGCTCATTGTCTCGTGCCTAATGGTGCGCCGTGTTTTAGTTGTCCCTCTTTTTCTGATGGCGCTCTATTTCTTCCGCAGGGACTTTAAGGTCTGTGCTGTGGTCTCGCGCCTGAAGAAGCCTGGGAGTTTCCATCGCGTGATGTTAGTGCGCAACTCATTAATATTCGGGCGCGGTTCCTTAATGTATCATGCTTCGGCCTGTAGTCTTATGTTTTCCATTTCGATCTGCTGTTCTTGATCTTAAGGTTCTCGATGGCCATCTCGTGGTTTTAACAAGTAGCTTCAGTGGAGAGTTTCTGGGCTTGTCTAACATTCTCATTCTTTTCCCCCTCCAGTTAAGCAATTATCAGTTTCAGTTTGGTAATTTTAATATTTTATTCCAAGCTTAATGGCAACGGCGTAGGCGAGGATGTAATGTGTGACTGAGATTCCACCTTCCCCATTCCGTGAGCGACGGTTGATAAAGTCGTATTGGTATGGTGGGCCCTTGAAAATGTCAGCGTCTGGAAAAACATCCTGCCAGGTCTTACTATATCACGTGACTGGCACTAATAATGAGCTATTTAATTGCCAAGCTATCCTTAATTCTCATGGGTGTGTGTTAATTGCATCTAGCTATCAGAAATGGAACCTACCGTCAGTCAAACTGGGGCTACAGGTCCCGCCGCAGACAACTTTGCACAAAGATGTGAAATTTGTGATGACCTACTATCAAGCGACCAATATTGGAAGAAAATCGAGATGGCCGAGCTAAGAGACAAGTGCGGATTTTGTCAGCTGCTTAAGTCTGCTACAGCCCGTCTTGCTCGGCAGTCAACATATATTTCTCTTTCCATTTCGAAGAACGAGCCTATAATCGTTAAAGGCTTTCGAACTGGAGCTCACCACTCGCAGGGTGATATTTCGGCAACATCCTCATTTATCCTGTTTTCTCAAGACAAGGTAAGTAGGGCAACGTCTATTAAAATCAGAAAGCCCTGTTAATATTTGCAGCCTCGGCTTATTCCTGACTTAGGGACGCTAGGCCCGTATTCAGCATTTACGGAACTTGATGCATCTGTCAGCTTCATTAACAAGCAGCTCTCTGAGTGCCGAATGCAACACAAGACTTGCAACAGGAATAACAAATCACCGCTCCCGACACGCGTGGTTAGTATTGGCTCTTCTGACTCAGATATGCGACTTGTTGAAATGAAGGATGTTTCAGCGCCGTATGTGACATTGAGTCACTGCTGGGGCGACAAACAGCCAGTAAAGACAACGCTCTCCAATTTGGCGGGTATGACAAAAGCAATCGACATGGATACTCTGCCAGTGGTTTTCCAGCAGGCCATCTCTATTGTAAGAAAGCTCAAGGTGGAGTATATATGGATCGATTCGCTCTGTATCATCCAGGACAGTCAGCCGGACTGGGAACTTGAGTCATCTCAGATGTGCGACTATTACGAGAGATCATATATAACACTCTCCACCGCCACGTCACCAAACTCAACGATCCCATTTCTCGGTCTAAGGGATCAGAGATGGTTGCCGATAGAGTTAGAGCTTGCCACTCCCGAAGGCAATGAGTATATCTACGCCCAACAAATGGCTACGACACCAAATGAGAAGGGCAAACTCTTTTCGCGAGCATGGGCATGGCAGGAGTCCGCCATGTCAACACGCGTGGTGTCTTTTACTCCTTCAGAGCTTATCTGGGAATGTTCTTCACATACCGTTCCAGAGAGGTATATACCAGACTTGGTCGCCTCTGACAGATTGGGGATTTCTCGAGAGTTAGCTAACCTCAGATTCCACCTGAACCCATCCTTCCACCGCGAGACATCCGATCAATCCGATACTGATACAACTGAAAAGAATGACGACAATGACACGCACTCGGGTACTAATACCCCCTCGCCGACACCCTGGAAAGAATGTCAGCCTTCCAGCTCCAGCTCCAGCTCCAACTCCAGCCTTGTGCCCAGTTACGATGAAGCCTACATGATGAACTATATCTGGGATATGTGGGACAATCTCGTGGAAACCTACTCACGTCGAGAGCTGACCTATATCACCGATAAACTGCCAGCTCTAAGCGGGGTTGCATCTCGGGTCCAGGAGGTAACACAGTCGCGCTATATTGCAGGCATGTGGGAAGATAACCTTGCTTACAATTTATGCTGGGCTATCGTTGATAGCCCACAAGGCATCGCAGCTCTTCCCGCGGAGTATGTTGCGCCTTCGTGGTCGTGGGCCTCAGTACAAGGTGGAGTCGAGGCTATGATTGAGAGAACAATTCAAAAGTTCGAACCTGATATCACCATTATCGAGGCCAACTGTCACGTTCCGGGCCTCAATCCCTTCGGCAGAGTGAATTCTGGTCACTTGATTTTGCGAGGACGTACTGCTGAAGTAACACTGACCTGTACTAACCCATCTAAGCTTGGCGATTACCAACTATCTGGTCCGCTGGAAAAATTGGAATTTGTACCTGACTGCGCTTTGATATCGAGCAATGGAAATATCTCCAGGGCCCAGCAAGGTCAGGTGCTTTCCCATTTCGACAGCAAAGTACTTTGCCTATACCTTGGCGTAGGCCACTTCAGCCAACATGATGAGGAGGACATACCAATGCACTATATGATGGTGCTAGGAAGTTCTGGGGGTAGGGATGGATCCTTCTGTCGTATTGGGCTTGCGATCTCTGAACAAAACTCATTATTTACAGATGCCTTAAGCTTAAATATTAGACTAATATAAGTTCATAATTAAGGGAAAACAGGTAGGATGTTAAGAATAAATCTGTATATGTTTGAAAGATCCTTAGCTTATTATATCTTTGAGCCTTGCATTTTATAACCTGTTCTATTTTTAAATCCAAGGGTCGAGACCTTTACGATATAAGACGTTATTGGAACATACTTTCACTTTGCAGCCATTCACTTACGACTTGCCGCCACCGGAATAGATAGCTAGCCGAACAATACTACCGCCCGATCTTACATTGACGCTATGATTAGCGGCGTAGAGGAGGGGATCATATAACATTACAGCTCTGTGTAAACTGGGAGACTATCGAATGTTTCCTGCAGTCTACTTTTTGTGGTATCTCGCCTGCTTCTTTTCTGATTTAGTGACTTCATTTGTCCCTCGTGTCGCTGACTGACGTTGTATGGGGGTATCCCGTCTATGTCCTTTACGAGTAACCAGATATCTCCTTTGTGGAGATGTGAGTTCTTTGTGGCCGCATCAATGTAATATTCATCTTGCTTACCTGTCGCTATATCTACTCCGATCGGCCATCTTGTGTCGAGACCTGATTAATAGCTTTCGATTAGTTTCTGACGAAGGGCATCAGAGAGGAAGGGGCATCAAAGGAAAATCAGCAAAAGATATTCCTAGCAGTAGTAGAAGTTTCGTGGGTTAACCATAAAGATATTTTAAATAACCCGGATCATAGTTTATCGCTTATAGTTACCTAATAATACGAAACCAGTAGCTTTAGAGTGATATTGTTTTGTTGATTATAGCACCAAATATTAACATATATTAACATAAATACAGACAGAGCGGCAATAGCATATGCAATGATGTAATGCGTGACTGAGATTCCCGCTTCTTTATGGCGTGAGCAATGGTTAATGAAGTCGTATTGGAGATGGTAGGTCCATCCATGTTGAAGCCGCCTTTGAAAATCTCAGCATATGGAAAGACATGCTGGGCTCGCTTGGCCCAGTCCAGTCCGCCGTCGCCAAGAATATTCCGAGCTTTAATTAAGATAGGTGCGGATATCTTATGTGTTGAGACATACATTATATTACAAGCTGGGAATAGTTGAAATACTCGACACTTTACTAACTTGTAAGCGGATTGAGAGAATCCGTATAGATATAATACTATTCAATACTTAATAGTTTCTAGAGATGCGCCACGATAGAATTCTTCGCCAAGAAGTTTAACCTATAGCTAGTTAGTTGTATATTCTAGTTCCCGACATAAATATTGAGTAAAAAAAGTAAAAGACTTTCCTCCTTGAGAATTTCAACAGACTCATCAATCGCGAAAGGGATCCAGAGCCTTCTTGCTGTTAAGGTTTTACCATCTATACCTCTATTTAGATTCACAAACGTGTCGAGAACTGTCTAAAAGCTCAGATGTTGTTGGTTAAACAAGCTCTCAAGCTCCTGCATAGCCTTCATGGCCTGGCGCATCTTGAGTAGCAAGCCTTTGAAGTTGAGGACAAGTGCCTTTACTAGCTTCAGCACCTTGACTAAAGCCTCTTTTTCCTCGTTTCCTTTAATGATGAGATCAATATTCTTTTGGTATTCGGCCTTTGCATCTGTGGCCTTCTTGGCTTCAATTCCCGTGCCAATCTGGCACCAAATGATCAAGGCCCCGGCGAACCAAAGTATGCGACTCGCCTAGCAGGCTCGAGGAGGCGACACTCTGCTCTGCTCCAAGTACGTTCTCACCCTCCATCTCGGCTGAAAACCTTTCACAGGACTTGAAAGATATGCTGACCCATCTCTCAGTCATCCCCTATGAGCTAGCACCGTGAAGAACTACCATCTTTGGCGCATCATGGATGTACGTATATCCTGATCTCGTCACCGCCTATCTCCACTCTTTCGCCTCGTAGACATGGCTGCTAATTGCATTGGCCGCTCATAGTAACAAGGAATGGTCCGGATGATGGATTTTGTTCATACTATACATCCACAGGCTGGCCAGCAGCTCCAGAATCCTGTAACGTCATCAGAGCCAAGACCTACCCCAGGGGATGATACTGCCAGAGTTTGGACACTGCTAAGTAAAGCCTTAAGGTATCCCAATGATTATCCTGTAGCTGGAATTGTTAAAAGCTTCTATGACAGCACGGCGTTCAACATCCAGGAGTTCAACAGTTTATTGGGCGAGGACGGAGAAGAGCTGAAACTGAGTTCTAAGGTTAGCTGGGGAGAGCTGGATTTGGAGCAGAAGCAATATATTGGACAAATGTGCTACCAGAGGAAGCTCATCTTTCAAGACTAGCCCGGAATGTCGGTCGGTGAGCTGATGATATGGCTACAGCCATTCCGTTAGAACCTCAAGACGTGAGAGCCTGAAAAGCCAGTCTTAAATTAGAGCATGTATTTGGTGCGATGATGTATACGGAAGACATAATGTTTCTTTACACCTTACAATTTATTTTTCCTATTTTTACGCGTCCTGCCTTTGTGAACTCGACCATAAGAGAAACCCTACTTTTTAATACTGGTATTGTCGTAGTAGAGTAAAGACACCTGCTTGCATATCGGTATTAACTTGCCCATACTCCTTCTGGCCTCTATTTGGCTTATACGTCCCACTCCGTGACTCCTTTCTGCGACTAAGCCGAATATCGGACCCTTAGCATCTGCGGAACTTCGCCTCCGTGCGAGGAGACATCTTAGCCCAATCTGCAACACAGGGGAACTCGAAAGGACCCATGGGAGCTGTGCGAATCCACTAAGAATATTGTACTACATTGGAATTCCAGCCAGCCTCAATTGAAGTCGTAAGCTTAACGGTCTCAAATTGTGACAAATGTCAAGCCTTAGACAGAATTGTGAAAGGGCGATTTGGTACCAAACATCATCACTTGAACCGCGGCTGAAACGGATCCAGAAGTGGACGATGGCGCACCTCCAAATCGCCAAATCAGCGAGTCTGGACCTGATGCATACATCAAGATGTCGTGTTGCTTGGTCGATCTCTGAACTTCAATATGCGGCGATGGTCTGATGCTAAACATTTCGCCACGAAACGACTGTTATTGGCCTAACTAGTGCGGGGTCAAGCTCGACCTACTCGGATCACAAGCCCGCACTATTTGAATGTGGAGAGCTGAAAGTTCAAGGCATGCTCATAGCGCTCCTTGCGTCGAATGTGGTGAGCTGAAAAGAGAACCAGGGTATGGCTAAGTCGTGACGATATGTCAAGTGACAACTTCGCAAGCTGGATCTTCGATTCGTTGGCAAATAATTCTTTGTCTCTGGACCTGGTAAGATTTAAAATCTTTGAGACAAAACACACCAGTCACGGGTCAATCCCAAGCCGGTGAATTTAATGGCATATCATATATGCCCCGTTGCAGATGCCATCAAACTGCACTATAGTTACATGTTAAGAGTTGAATTTATAAATATCGGCCTCGGTTTTCAAAAAGCTTAACTTTCTCTTTAGACATCATCTTCAATTTTCCCTATTGGTTACTCTATCTAGTTTCTACGGGAGCTTGTTGAGATGGTTATTTATTTCCGCAAGCTTCCCGAAGGACACTCCCGCGTATCCGGGCCGCATTTAGTTCGTCGCTAGTACCAATAGCCCTATCGATAGTTCGTATGATATAGTGCACAGATTGGTGCTATGTGGCTTAGGTATGTGATACAGCATCAGGTCTAGCATCAACCAGACCATTCATTCCAACAAATGAGGGAGTATTCACTGCATCTACATGGAGCCCGTGGCGTGCGTCTAGACTATGTATTGCTTTTGCTCGCAAGGCACCCCACACAGACTTAACACAAGGTTTTCTGTGGATATCAATACACATGGAGGAGGCATTCTTAGCAAGCGAAGAGAAAGCACCCGGCAGCATAAGTGACTTCCTGGGTGATGAGCTCTGGCATGAACATAAATACTGTGGCACTTCATCGTTACTTTGACTTAGGCCGCCAAACATTCGCTTTCACTTCTCAATCACTACACCAAAAACAGCACGATGAACAGTTCTGGGCAACTAGGCCAGTGTAACTCTACCCATTTTGGACCACACAGAAAGGACAGATGTGAGCACCTTAACGAGAGTGCAGCAGAACGAGCAGCCTGCGCTTGTTATCACGGCCATTCAACTCGCACCCGTCGTCGCGTCTGTCACTCCCGTTTAGCACCCTTCGCTCTTTGCATTGGTTCCGTTGCGCTCGTTGTCTTCTTTGCCCCAGCCGTCTACCACTTCTTCAATAATGCCTGCTCTCAGGACCTAGTCCTCAGCTCCTCGTCGGCCACTAAGGCACTTCCCACCAATGAAAATTCCTATTCGTCCGCCCTGAACCACTCACAGGTTGCCAATGTGGCAGATGACACATGGGCATTTGGCGGCTACCTGAGGTCCAACTGCCCGTCGGACCAGAACCCCGTCAATGAAGGCGGCTCTAAAGCGTCTGGGTGCCTTCAAACCTCGGCTACAGACCCTGAGAACATGGTTTCCTACACATTCTATACGGCCAAGGCGGACAGCACCTGGGCCGTTTGCCTATTCACGTCAAAGAATTGTAAAGGCATTAATCGACAGGGAAATCCATTCACTGCCAAGGGTTGCATCAGTAACAAGAGTATTACCCTGAGCGCACGTGTAATTGATACCAGGACCCAGACGTGCCGCAGCCCATTTAAATAAGAGCTAATTCCAGAAGGGAATTAGCACTTAGGCTTTTAACACTGCAAATGGGATTTATTATCTTACAGTGCTTTATTTAAAGCTTAGCTAGTAAAAAGTATAAATAGCTATTTTTTAAATAATTAGATTTATAAATTTATTATCACTATTTATTAGATTATATTTATACTATTATTACTATCTATATATTTAATAAGTATAAAATACTATAATATGCTTAATAAGCGAGTATTATAGGTAAGCGAGTATTATAAAAATC
>ONZP01000941.1:0-14788 GCA_900312805.1 Fusarium torulosum
ATCCTATAGTTTCGCCTTAAAGATAGATAATAATCATATTAAATGCCATCTTAACGAGAAATATAGCATAGCTAAAAAGCATTAAGTTAGAGTATTATGGATGATGCGCTAGGCCCTATATGGGTTAGCAATAACACGCTTCTGAAAATGGATGGATCTTGACCACGAAATTCTAATTGGCTGCAATGCTTGGGACCGACAACGAGGTCAGCAACTTCCAAGACGAATATACCAACAACCAGCTAGAAGAATTGTTAGTAATATAAGTAAGGCAAGTCCCAAGCTCCTATTATATGTTCTAATGCTATGCTGATAAGTTCTATATTATATTCAGTGTCTAGTTTGAGTCGGTTAGTATATGATGGTTTGACTCTTTCCTTACCCCTGTCGACGCTATGTCGCTTACCCCGCATAATATGCTGCCGCCGGTACTTCCCCCAGCCCACAGGGGTCTCCCACTTTGGCTGAAAGAGGCTTTCAACCTCACCCCACTCTGGCTTCTCTCTCTAACCAATCACAGCCTTAGATACTGACAGGGGTTTCCTCTTTTACTGAAAATGGGACGGACAATAGGGATGTAGGGGAATTTCGTATGACGACACGCGTCAACTTACTCCCGACATTTGTTGCCTTGGTCATTACTCCCTCGCATGAGCTGAAACCGTATTGGGTTTTCTGGTTGACGACATGACAATGACTTCCAATTGGTGATTGAGCCTGGAAGGCCTGGATCGATTAGCTGTAAAGAGCTTTTCTATCGCAGTCAACGACTAACAAGCTCCGCCGCGACCAATCCTCTTTGCTGGAAAGTCCAAGGACCTGCTGCATTCATGGCAAACATTTTGCTGAACAACATAAATTCTTAAAAGCTTATATCGCAGTGTGCTCGAAGACAACCCAACTACCAATAGTGAGAGTTACTGTCGCTCCCACAACGGGAATGAACCACCGCCAATCAGGATTGTCTTCCAAGACATCGACGTTCATCCCGAATAGGCTCTACAGCAGCAAGAGTTTAATCAGCTTGAGGTCCACGAAATGTACCAAGGCTCAGCAAGATCTTACCGAAGCTAGCATTACTGGGAGAAACACAAACTATTGAACATGAGCAGTGCATCTGTCGGGTCGAGTATGTTAACTTACGGTCATCCAAGTCAGACGCCTCATGCTAATGGCAAGAGCCGTGGACCGGCATGCTTCTGCCATGGAAACGCGCGTGAATTCCTATTGAGTTGTTAGTTAACTCAGGCTAGTTAGTCATTTCGGTTATAATACAAATTGTAATGTATCCCTCAGTATCTGTTCCAACCTGTTGACCCTAGTGTTTACTTGCAACTCTAGCTGGGCGATTGTGTCACAGGCTAAATCTTTCCCCTTGCCCTCATTGTGTGGAAAGCAGTAGTCCACAACAAACCTTCGAGCTTGTTGGACATGGTCCTCCATAATGTCACGAAGAGTGTATAGATTTGAGACATCCCTCTGGAGCTCGTCTATAAATTCTGTGCTTTTAGTACTTCTGCTCGGTTGCTGGTCGTGCTTGGAACTGGACGCCTCTTTGTCAAGTCGAATCTGTCGCGTTATCACATCCATTATGTTAGCTCGTTGTACAATCTTTCGCACTTATGGTTTCGTGCATGCATGTTTATTTATCTGGGAACACTCACCCGCTCGCGTATGTGTCTCTCGGCTCTTCCCAAGAGCCGATTCCATCTTATCACAACTGCGTCCAGGAACTGAATAAGAAATTCGGCACCGTCTTCAGGGATCCTGCTGTTATTTAGCGTGCTAAAAAAGTCAGTCGACTTTGGACCAGGCGCCGGGCTCGATTTTGAATGTTGTATGGCGAGACATGAAATAGTGGGTTCTCCCGAATCTTTGTTTCCTTCTCTCTTCAAGTACCACGGGTTATAGCTGCCGGGAAAAGAAGTTTCCAAAAACAGATAAAGACTTTTGCGATCATGCTCAAGATCGGCCTCAAGTCGTATTTCCATATGAAGGTTGACGTCGGTTGGATATTTCCTAAAGCCAAGGAAACTTCCATTCTGCCATGGTGGTGGCGACTCTTTGCAAAGACTATTATCCTAAATATTAGTCAGGTCCACTTTTCGGGAAGATAGAAAGTGCAGTCGACATACAAGAGACGCATTCTCGGGTAGTGAGATGGAAGAGACCTTTCAAATTCTTTCGAAAGGTGGTCCCGAGTCATATATTGCAACCGCTGTGTTTCACCTTGCTTACAAAGGCAGATGATACTCTCCAGGCTGTCCTTGCTTGCTTGGAACAATACACTTGCCTGGATGCCATCAGTTCTTGCACCTTTCTCCAAAAGTAGTTCAGCCAGGGAATGAGATTTAGTTCCGACCAGGCCCAGGGGTGTAGAACCAGCAGTGTCTTCCATGTTAAGGGATTCTGGTGCACACAGAGCCAAAAGCTTCACTGACTCCATGTTATTAGCCAAAACCGCATGATGGAGTGGGGTTCGGCCACGATGATCAAGTCGGCACGCTTCATAGCCGGCATCGAGAAGCAACTTGATCTGCTCTGGTCGTTCCGGCCGTGCTGAAGCTATTGTATGTAACGTGTTGGTATCTTTTGCGGCCAGTAAGCTCATTACCTTCTCATTTCCTTGGCAGGTAGCCCAAGTAAGCGGTGTCTTGTGATTAAAATCGTGCGAATTCGCGTTGACATTCTTGTTCGATAAGAGACACTTAACCACGTCAAGACGTTTGTACTCTGCGCTCCATGATAAGGGTGTGCGTCCATCATTATCAGGCTCGTCTATAACGACACGGCCAGACCTAATGAGATACTCTACCACCCGTAGGCTGGCAGCTGTAGCTGCCCAGGAAAACGGCGTCCTGCCATTCTTATCCTTAGAGTTGCTGTCGATTCCCTTCGCATCTATCAACAACTTGACGATGGGAACTTCCCAATCGCATGACTTGTTTTCCACGGCCCATGAAAGGGCCGTTCGGCCGTCGTTATCCTTCAAATCTTTGTCGACACCCGCGCTATTCAGTAAGAGCTCCACCATTGTACGAGACCCTTTCTCCGCTGCCCACGATAAGGCTGTTCTCCCCTCCTTATCGATAATGTTGACTTTAATGTCTTCCCGTTTCAGCAGTTCCTCGACCGCTTTCTCATACCCAGCTTTTACTACCAAGACAAGGGCACTCCTGCCCTCAGAATCGGTTTGATTCACGTTTAGGCTTTTTCTTTTCAGTAAAAGGGAAAAGAGAGGTTGCTCAGATACACCCAAGAAGCGTAAGGTGTTGCGTCTGATCGCCCATAGTAACGGGTACTCGCCAGCATCATTTGGCCTGTTAATGTCCGCCCACTGGATCAGAGGAGCAGCTATCTCTGAGCGACCGGTGATTTCAGACCTTTTCAAAGCACGCCATAGTGGTGTTACTCCATCATTATCCGCAACATCTACTTCCATAATGTTTCTGCTGAGTAAAAGGTCAACTATTCGTGGATTATTGGCGTCCATAGCTCGTGAGAAGGGCGTCCGACCCTTCTCGTCGCGTTCGTGTCTACCAACATTGAAATTTTCGACTAATTCTTTTGCGGCTTTAAAGTCTCCCCGTTCAATGCTGCAAAATAATAGCTTGACAGGGTCATCGTACTTGTCGTTGGTGACTCCGAGCCTCCCCGCAATGTCATACAATCTTTCTGCACGATTGTTTCTGTAAGACCGGCTTAACGAATCGTCGTCCTCGTTATCCATTTCTGAACCCTCTAAAGAATGTGAGTCAAGGACACGACACAGGAGAGGATTCCCCGAGGCTGGATGGATGTTATAATGAATAAAGATGAGATGATTTCGGGATTAGGAGAGGCAAAGTTGTATGTATAGAAATGCTGAGGTATAGTAGTAATTTAAGCTGCTAATCTTAGCTGAAATGTGTATGCCTTTTGTCAGTAATGATTTCGTGGTTAGGAATTACGGAGATAATAACTTTATTCAACTTTATTGCTCTGGAAATATGCCTCATATATTGCTGCCTAAATGAATGCGACATGACGTGGCAGCCTTACATGTATAGGGTGCTGTACCAACAACCGTTCTCACGGCGCCTAGAGAACATACGATTTACACATGGTAGAGTCCACTCACGCTCGTAATCCAGCCGCAATTGTTCCCACAACAATCTGGCGACGATCTCTAGTAGTGCCCATTGACCATTCTACTGTACTAATGTTCATCCAAATCGTGTCGCATTATTCAATTTTCGTCCGTGCCCAACCCAGAGGACTCCCGTAATCCCCCGGCATTTTTCCCGAAAAACCACCTCTAGATCTACCTACACCTTTTGTCCGTGCATATTGATACAGTAACCAGGTTCGACAAAAACGACCTGTTGTTTACCTATTTTCTGTCCGTGCACTCGTTTCTTTCATTACTCCACCACTTCCACTTCCCATTCCAACTACCCACTTTATATGTCCTGCCTGGTATTAGAGAAAAAAGCAGTAGAAAAGGAACATTGAGAAGTGGCCGGAGAGCTCTTAGAAGTTATCGTCAGCTATGTGATTAGAAACACCCGTTTCGCATCTTGTATGTTCTTATCAGCCTTCTTAGAGCTTTAAGATTATAGTAAATTCTGGCAACGATGAACAGGTGGAGCAATATGGCAGCTACATTGTCTATAACAATTCCTTAGTAAGAATTCTAAAGTCTGCTTGAATGATGGACTGAACGTGAAGCTGCTACCTGAGTATTTTAATCTTGCAACCAGGAAAGGAGGCCTTGGAGGATTTCTTGAACTCCTTCTGAGATCAACCTGCTATTGTGTACCTAATCTTCAACAACCCTAAGTCAACCGAGTTCTCCTTTGCTGATCTGTTTCAGTAGTATTCTGAAATTCTCGCGCTCGTTAGGCTCTTACCCCCGGAGAAGTCTTATCTATAATTTACGGCTTCAGTTGCCATTTTACATTTGAGTATCAGTAAGGCTCAACATGTCCTTCTTCATCTCATTCACAAAACTCCTAGCCATCTAAGCTACTCTTTGTGGAGACAAGAAGACTTCTTTTACTTTACTTTTAATCTCGCAGACTTGTTCTTTATTATACCATGTAAGCTTAGTGACGGTCGAACTATCACTAGATTGCTGTTGCATTTCCCAAATAGTCACCGTGAAAGTGTCAGTCAGGTTCGGCTTGATGACATGATTCAAAACATCGAGATCGGTACGAAGTAAACCGTGTTCTTGGTCTTTAATAAAATTAATGAAAGATATCTTAATGTGGTAAAGATTGTTCCTTCGTATGGTAAAGTCAGTCTCGATACTGATTTCATTATCCAACTACAGCCTTTAGGAAGACTAGAATGGATTAGGTCCTGGAGACAATGTCAATTAGTTTATCAAGACCAAAAAAGCCCCAAGACCATCTAGCGCATAAAGGTCTATACCGGCTATATATAGTACTAAGCATACGTATTTTCCTAACTTTCATTGTTTGCGTCTACACCCGAGACCCTGATGTATAACCTAGTCCAGTGTCGATTGCACTTAGATTAAAGCCTTCATGACTAGAAATAAGAGGTTCCTACCATGTATTTCCATCAGGAACGTGGCCCCAGGCTCCGAGTATTATCAAGACTACAGAGCTAAGAAAAAGAAAAAAGAAAACAGAAAAAGCCAGCCCGCCACTTTACAAGAATCAAAACTTCTAGTCTGGTCAGAGAAATATCGTTTAATTAGCTAAAAGCTAACAGTATAAATATTACACCCGTGGCAGTGGAAACCATCGTGAGTGCATAAATGCGGATACTCAGCAGATCCATCTTCACGAGGCTAAATACGATCAGGATTGAGAAGGCCCGGGATAGACTTGAGAAGTTTTGTAAGTCCTTTTCTCGCATCTTGTGGAACATGATGCTTTTCGCGAAGATGGGTTGTGACGTGGGAGCCGGCAATTAAGAGGGCAGATTAGCACTCTTTTCTATAGCAGATAACTGCATATGCCTCGTACTTAATACAAAGTTAAAGATTTTTCAAGAGTTCCATAGCCGCGTTTTATAGCACCAAGATAAGTTAAATAACAGAAGTGGGAAGCTCGATGCGCTCGAAGTGAAAATAAAGACTTAGGAAAGAAAGACTAGCTTACTACCGTAATATCTTGCAAAATACATCACGGCTAGCGTGACTTTTGGGGGGTGCGGAGAGAGGTTATGGCTAACGTAACTAGGAAACGCGTGAAAATACGTATGGATCGGTTTCAACTTCCAGCATCCTTCCCCAACAAGTATTGGTCCAAGATGGACTGGAATATCGGCCACTAACGAGAATACTAAGAGCTATAAGCATTCTATTAGGTTGAGACTTAGGATTTTATATCTCCTGATGATTCTCTATAGATTAATATACCTTAATCGTCGATTACTCCCTTGTAGATATCTCTTTGCGATAGTTATTATTTCCTTGAAGTCGTTAGATTAACTCGGCTTTATTCCCCCTTATGGAAAGACCCCTCTTTTACAGCCGGGCCCAAAGCTATATATAGGTTATCTCGTGATATAAGGTTATTAATAATAACTTATTATTATCGGCGTTAATTAGCTACTCCTTATTATAAAGTCGGTTAACTTTAGTATTATCTTTAGGGTTAATTTATATAGCTTCCTCCTAACCGGTGAAGTTAATTTCTTTATTATATATATCTTTGATACTAATAAGATAATCCTATAATCCGTTAGGCGAAATACTTATTCCATATCTTAAAAACGACTTCTATATAATTTTAATGCCTTTATCTAATTTCAACCGTTAAACAGCTTGTGAGATAATATATATTATTATGACTCTTTTATTATTAATTAACTACTTATAATTAGGGCCTTTTTCGGCCTTAAATCGCTCCTTATAGAGGTTTATTGCCTCTTATAACCACGCTTTAAATGGCTTATTGACTAATATATCGAGAGGCTATAAAATATAAGTATAGCCGGCTGGGATTATTACTATAGATATATTATATGTTTTTAATTTCTATTTAATTGTTTTAGTCTTATGGAATGCTATTATATTTATAACCAAGAGGAGATCTTCCTCTTCTTATTAACGAAGTTTTAGAAGCATAGTATTAATTTATCGCCTAAAAAGCGATTTATTATTATATATATACTCGTTATATTCCACGATAATATCTTCGGCATATAAGTGGCCCTCTTTTTTATATATTCTTCTACCTTTATTGGTTGGTATATTATAAAATATTATTATTGGTGGAAAGGGTAGACTTCTATTAGTAAATATATATAAAATGAGAGTCGCCTAGTATTTATCCCATCTAGAATGGTTAACTTTCCCGGAAATAGTTTTTAACCCGAGTATATCCTAAATTAACCCCTTAAGATAGTAAAAAGGTATTAGGGTTTTGTTAATATTGAGTATATGGTGGAGGGGGAAATGGCGTTTTGGGTTATTTAATATTATCGAGATTACTCGAGATTGGTATGGATTAATAGAGATTTTCCTAATGAATCGAATAAAGCTATTTATGACTTCTAGATATACCTCTAGTAGTTTCGAAGTATAGTAAGTTATTCGGCGCTTTACTATATTATGACGCCGAAGGAAACCTCTTTACTAACTATTAGAGAAAATAAACCTCTCGGAGTCGGGAAGACCGGGATAGAGATCCCTAAATATTGTCCTTGCTTGGCGATGGAACTAAGAGGTAGATGCTATTAATTTGTGTATATGGCGCTGCTTAAACCGGGAATATAACTCTTCCTCGAGGTTAGGCCACTTAGAGCCGGGGATATAAGGTCTCTTTTCTATATACGAATTATAATACTTATTTTTCCACTGATGGATTGTACTCGTAGGGATCTGGAAGTGATCTTGGCTTTAATTGACGTAGGAGGTCGTATTTCCCCGTGATAATATACTCTATAATATATTATCCAAAGTATTACTTCCTTAATCTTCCACTTTGTGTATGAATTCTCCTTCCTTGTGACTGGCTTTGAGCCTCTTGGCCGGCGGTCTTTGAGTAATTTCGGAGGCCGGCCCCGCCTCTTACGTGGGGGGACCTCCGTAAATCCCCGGCTGTTTGGATTAACTTCCTCGAGAGGCATGTTGATAGGGGAAAAACGGTCTGATGATGGATTCGTTGACATAAAATGAAAGAGCTCGGCGAGAGCATCTAGGAAATGTAAAGCACGCGTCATTTGACCCAGGATAAGGTTTGATATTCGCCGCACGAAGTCAGAATATCATCTAGATCATATACGGAAGGGATTATCATGGTGGCGTTGGTCCGGCTACTCTAGGGTCACGCTAGCCGTGATGTATTTTGCAAGATATTACGGTATATTAACTTCCCACTATTAAACCCCTGATAAGGGGCAGAAGCGGTAGTCCTTTATACAGTAGTAGTAGGCGTAATGCGACAAGTAGGACAAGACATGATGAACACTACGGGGGACGAATGGAATCTTCTATCCTCGCCATGCTGAACTGATTGTAAGACGGTCGAAGTATAGGTTTCATTAAAAATCTCAGCAACAATTAATAATTACACACCAGGACACAACCCGTTTTAGTTTAAGCATCACAAATGATTTGGAATTTCATTAATTACATTCAGCCCTAGTAGATCTAAAGTGTGCCACCAAAATCCTCTCTACTAGAGTCGATCTGATCATTATTTACTATTGCTTCTGAAATCAGCAGATTTCACTTAAGATTTTAGTGCATTAAGAGTGGACTAACCTAATAAGGAAAACGTGATGGTCTCACCAGAAGCTTACTAGTCCAGAATAGGAAAATACAACGCCTAGCGGCATTTCACTCTCCGACGGCCATTAAGGTCGTTCATTCTACCCCTCATAACACAAGAGCACTTAAAGAAATTACAAACCGTTGGCAATGCTGTAGCATTGAGTTTCTTTGGCTCAAAGTTAAAAAGGTTGTATCTTGATAGTTCTCTAGTGCTAAGCTGTCTCAGAGCACAGTTTTCTTGACTTTTTATGATGTGAACTTGATTCTGTTCGGGGCAATGAATTCAGGTCCCTATCTTCATTAGCGTGGTTTTATTTCATATGGGGTTTTCATTGAACCTAGGCCCGTTCCTATCGCGCATACCTGAGTAAAAAGGGAGCAAGACTCGCAAAATTATCTCGGCCTGATTTGAGCAAAGACGCCCGAAGCCTAAACTATGAGGTATACGCCTATCTAAGCGATATATTAGAGCGAGTAGAGAATTATTTTAACCAGATAAATTAGCCACATATAAGTACTAAGGACTTAGGCAGCGATGCTCTTATATCTATCGGCCTATAAATAGAGAGAACTTAATGGCGGGTTATCTTTAAGAATGCTCGATATAATATCCTATAAGTAATAACGCGATTACCTAATCGACATTTATTAATATCAGACTATATTATAGCATAAGGAAGCCGGCAAGGAGATCCATATATTAGGAGCTCCTATATAGATAAATAGAAGATATTATATACCATAAGGGTATTAGACTTAGTAATAGATCGCTACGAGAATATAGTCCATTACATAAGTCGCACCCTCTTATACTAGCTTTTAAGTCCGAAGCTTTATATCTATTACGAAACTCCATTCTATCTTATGGCAGAGAAGAGTAGCAAAACTAGATATAGGGTGCTTAAGAAATGTTTTCTTATGTTTATTATCCGACTATATAGAATAATAAATACTCTATAAGGAGAAGTAGCGAATTTTCAGTTAAATACTATACTTTCTACGAGACTAGAATATTTATAGAATTATAAAGTTTAGAATATGTTCGATATATCTCGGGGACTATAACCCGATCTTGGGAATTACCTCTGTGTTAAAGAGACTACTATGGCACTACATAAGGGCCTATCTAGTTCGGCTAAGAACAAGGATGAGGAGAGAACAGGCAATAACTATGAGGATAATCTCGACCCAGAAGGGAAGGTTAATAATAACGGCGATAGGGACTGGGATTCAGAAGATAACGAACTTAACCATAATAACTCTATATATAGCAGCGATCAGGCCGAGTTTAGCAAAGATACCTATCTAGACCTACGAAATTAAGCGGGCAGAGAGCTCAATATTACGGCCTTCGATAATTTTCTGGAGCTTCTCTATAAGGTTTGTCTTACTCTCTATACGGAGACCTTCATTTCTGGGCAGCCCGGTTCCACGCTATTAGTTTACTTCAGCGGCATTCTTGGTTTTTCTAAAGACTATCAACACTTTTTGCTTACACGACAGTACTATCCATAACTATCTGAGCTCATTTATATACAGCGCCTACTATCATATACTAACCGACTCAAACAAGACACTAAATATAACATATAATTTAATAGCACTAGACGAAACCATGTATTAAGACCTTTAGACTTACCTTATTTATGTTTGTAGAAGTTATTTTTGCTCGTTGTTAGTATATTCGTCTTGTCAGTTGTTGACCTTGTCGCCGACCCAGAATTTAGCGGATAAGATGTGGCCGTTTTTGGATATTTGGGGCTCTCTTTCAGCCAATCGTGAATTTCGTGGTTAAAATCCATGGAGATCTATTAATTGTCCTTTAATGTCGGCCGTGTTATTATATGAGTTAGAATATGAGAAAATGAATCCGCAGAGGTTGATACCCTGCTCTATGGTTAATAACAGAGTAGTCATTCGATATATTTGATAAGTGATGGCTGTTGAGAACACGAAATAGATGCTCGGATTGATCCGATGGCCGCGCTTAACCACTTTGCGAGTCGAGTGTGACCCAATAGAGCCTTTTTTTGTTTATGAAGTTTCAGGGGTGATATGTGCAAGACGTTGATTTGAGAGATGACTCTTAGTAATCGGAGACCCTTGTCCGAGCGAATCTGTATTGTGTGACTCATTTGACTGCCATTTGCGCAGGACCAATTATGGCTAGGACTGGCTTCCTATTTTGTCCACATCCTTGCCTCGTACACGGGACAACTTCCCCGGTTGATGGCCTCACATCTCCCATAAGCTTGGACACAGACATGAGATGCTGCTTGCCTGTCCCATTACGCTGTTGCTGAAAATTAACCAATACCGTCAGCCTGAATGTCACCCCTCAGTTTGGTGGCAAAGTGCTGGGTGGAGGGTTGCCACTTTTCATTTTGCTCAATATGACATGGACTTTGGGAAGAGGGGGATGAACAGGTATTCCCTCGATTTTGTCGTCATGCCATCGAGGCAACGGACGTTGGAATGATGTGCCACTGGATGTTTTAACTAAGATTGGATTATTGGCGAGGTCTTTTGACAAAGTACGGATGGATGTGCGGCATGGCTTGGCTGCCAATAATCTTTCTACTTGGATAATACCGAGTAGGACTTAGCTTAGTTCTCATAGTGAGCTTAAAGCCAAGGCCCTCGTGGCGACGAAGTCCATTTGGCTGACGTGCATCAGGTTGCTGACGAACATCTTGCCAGCAGCCACCGACTTTCTGTATCAATCCGCCTGTATATGAGAATTGGAGACAGCGAAGAAACATGAGCATAATTCTCGTGTGTTCCCAAGTCACAAAATGCGGATCTTGAAAGCTGTATACCATCTCGAACCCAACACAGAGCTTTTGTGTTTTTTTATTATATCCAGTATCTCGTTTAGGGCGGTAAATAACAGCTGTTAATAGAAATAATTTAATCCTAGCCAAGGTGAATGGAAGATACCGCTGTGAATAGTAGTCTTATCCTCTTCTGGGTCAGATTATCCTAATTCTTTTAGACTATTTACTAAGTAAATATATAGAATCGGAAAGGATCCTCTAGTTGTCGGGTAAGGTCAATTTGCCGTTGAGCTCGCCTTTTATTCCTTGCTCGGGCATTATCAGCTACCGCCCTTTCTTCTCGACTTATATACTTTGTAGGTCGACCTAGTTTAGATGCTCTTTATTGTCGGCTTTCTCTGACACAAGCTGGCTGTTGGCTACCCCGAGTTATATAATATAGTCGTACTATCGGTCGTGGGGGGCATCGGGGAATGAGTTTTGGCTCTAAAGTAGTGGCCATTTGTTTAGATCCTTATGGCCGCGGGGTAGGTCTCGCTTATTTAGGTGATTATAATATTGGGGCGAGTCTTGGTTGAATAGCCTATTATGGTGCGTAATAGCTTATTATATGCCTTCTTATCGGCTAAGATATGGGTGATTTTTATAACTTAAAAACTTATATATATTTATCTGTAATCTACTTTCGAAGATTTACTAAATACTACTCTAACTAAAGGTATGTTTTAAACCCTAATTCGGGCTATAGGTAGCTCGGGATTACCTATTATAATATTACTAATATATATACCTGGTGTTCTATACTTAATAAATATAAGATCGAGGAGCTATTATTATGATTTATCCTTAGATCTTAAATAATAGGGTTATAAATACCATATAGGGGATTCCGCTGTAAACTATTAGGCTTATTTAATAAGCTAAAAATAAAACTCTCTTAATTATCGCGGAGCTCCCGTACTTTATATAATAAGGTTTAGCCGATTTAGTAATAAATCTAAGACTATTATTAATCCTGGCTCCATCGGAGGTATTAGGGCAGAGATATTAGATAGCCTTAATGCCAGCGTTTTCTCGCCCAATATTAGCTTTCCTAAGAAGTTTCCTTTATTTTAAGTCCCGGTTTATATTAAATATCTATCGAAAACCATCGGCGCTTATTATCCTTAGTCTTAGATGCTAGTCCTCCCGGTATGGGATATAGTAATACCTAGTGGTATATAAATAAGTAATATAGAAGTTGATAATTAAATACCTATAAAAGCCTATTTTCTATTAATATATATTATAATATAGTATATATCTATTAGTAAAGCTTCCGGAATGGTTTATTTTCCTAATTATCCTATAGCTAGCTATTATTTAATCTAAATAATATTTAGGTAACTTCCTAGAGGCTCTTAACTCTTATTTGGTTTCCCTATACTATGGTTATACTATTAACTAGGGTGGCTAAAAGGCCATTATGATAAAATTGAATATAATCGTCTAGGATTGTCTTATAAACTTATAGCCGGAGGTCGCCTTAAATGGATTAAAGGATATCAGCCCTTATCTATTATAAATAGATATAATAAAGCTATAATACAATCTAATCGCTAATAAGATTCTCCCCGGGATACTATTATAACTATTTAAGACCTAAGTTAGTATAGTAACTAAGGCCAAAGAAATATCTAATATAGCTATTATATTTTATATATTATTAATAAAGAATATTATTCCCAAATAAGACTAAACTAATAATATTAGGAAGAAACCTTAATAGAGTCTAATCTATATAAGGCTTAATCTAATAATAATTATACTTCTCTAGTATTTAACTAAAGCCAAGGCCGTAATATACTTATAGTAAGTCCGCTGGCTATAATAGCTCTTATCTACTCTACCATAGCGCCCCTTCTCGAGAATAATCATACCCTCCGACTATAACCCAAAGATATTAAAGAAATATATCTATTATCTTAGTTTACTCCCATATTATTAACCCCCTAGAATATTAAGCTCGAATTAACTTAAACCTAGTGGTAAACTTATTAATATTATACCAGATATAATTAACAAAGATAGGAATATAAACTACCTATAAGTAAGATAGACGCCCTAATAGTTAGGTAGAGCGGACTTTAGGGGTAAAAAAGCATAATACTATTAAGATACTTTAGAATAGGCCCTATAATATATAATATTCCTTATGGATACCAAAGGATTATTATCTTAAATCTATTAGACTATAATAATAATAGCGCTTACTAGCCAGATATACTTAATTAGTAATATTATATAATACTAGCTTACCGCTAATACTTTATATATTACTATAAAGCTAGGGATCTAATACTAAATATTATAAATCTAGATTCTAAAATAGATATATATAAGTAGTATCTATAATCTCTTTAGTAAGACTATATATCTAGCTATAAAGAATATCTCTATAGCGGAGTTAAGACTTTATAGGAATTAATATAGTTATAAAGCTAGTATCTTAAAGTATTAACTTATAGTAAAAGTTTTAGCCGGACTTGGGTATATTACTATTATAGAGCTAACCGAGATAGTAGTAAATATAATAGTACCGCCAGAGATATATCTAAGGTTTAGATAATTAAATACTATTAGGTATTAGATAGGTCTCTTTATCTATATTAATATATAACCGGTTGTTATATATATAGGAGAAATTTAGGATATAATATAGTTTATAATTAAAGTTATTTATAACTACTAGTAGATTATCTGGGGTATCTAGGGATTTAAATAAAAGTTTAGTATTTTTCGCCTAAAAGAATAGCTCTGGATTATAGAAGTCTTATAGCCCTGGTTAGTATATTACTGTGAGGATATGGTCCCATAGTTGTTATAAACCTTAAGGTAATAGGAAGTATAATATCTATAGTTAAGCCTAATAAGTAGGTATCTCGATAAGGTAATTCTCTATCTATGGAGCTCTAGAGGTAATTAATATGTGGTAATAACTTACTAGTAAGTGCTAGAGCCTATCTATATTATAGACTTAATAGATAGTAGGATAGAAGATTTTATTAAACCATTGAGAGAGCTACTTATTAGTTAGTTAACTAAAGTCATGGGAGTATAATAAATATGGGGAAAATAGATAAAATATGATGAAATTAGTGCCTTTAAGTCTGGCGAAGATAAAATATAATATATCTCTTAGTCGTAATAGAATTAACCGGGGATATTTCGGATCTGGATTGGTATAACCTAAGGTTAGGTAGATATCTATGGAGATATTCTGACTATACTAAGG
>ONZP01000947.1:0-11388 GCA_900312805.1 Fusarium torulosum
CAGCAGCACCTTCTGGTTCTGGAGGCCAAGCTTCAGCCTCTAATACTGGTGGTCTAGTTTCCGGTCAAGCAGCAGTTTCTGGTACTGCAGCTACAGTGTCTCAGCCTCCAGCTACAGCTCCAGCTTCTCAGCTTTCACCCCCAGCATCCCGAACCATAAATGGCGTGACACCTAATGGGCCCATCCATTCCGCCGCAGGGCGTACCGGGTTCTCTAGCACCCTCCAGGAGCCAACCAGCGCTGTCAATAAGCCCTCCGGCACCCCTGAGGAAGCGGGACCCCATGCCTCGGAATTTAGGACATTGACTAGCCCTTTTTCCAGCCCTACAGGCAGTGTAATCGACCTAAACCTCAGCGATGCTAAGTTAGGCGACTTCGCAAGACCTATCAACATTGGTGGTAAAACAGCCATGTAAGTCCCTCCTGACAGGTGCTTCGTATCTGCTATTAGTTGACACGTATATTAGTTTGCTTGAGGCTCCACCTAACAGCAATGCATCGTTTAGTCTTGACGTCACGAAACCAAGAGGCATCGCGCCGGGTGAACTCGTCAGGTTGGTAGCTTCAATCAGAGTTGGGGGGATTGGCGCTCCCAATCCACCCGTTAGGTCACTTTTCCGTCGTGAAAGTACAGGCTCCTATCTCCAGATGATTATGGACGAGAAAACTATCTACGATAAAGAACTTGAGACTACCGGGGGCAAATTGGAAGAGGTGGAGAGTGAAAAAACTATGGTTTCAAATCATCCGAAGGTTGAAATAATCCAGAAATCTGGGAATCACCCTGTGGCTCTTATAGTTCGCGGCCTCTCATTGGTCAAGTCTGAGGGACCAACCTTCTCAACAAAGAGAGAAACCTTGTCACCCGAGAGCACCCAGACAGAGTCTCTTCCTAGTGGTCAGGAAACTAGAACCCGCAGTGGAAATAGTGAAGCTGGTGGGGGCAGAGAGTCTGGGAGCTACAGTTCTGTGTCTAGCTTGGAGTCCGGAACTGGCACTGGCACTGGAACAAGCCCTGTTTCACCAACCACCTCTGGTCCTACGGAGATCAAACCAAATGGGGGCGGACATGATCTTATAATGAACACAGCCGCCGTATACATAATACCTTTTGTTGCAGCAATTCTGGTTTAATAATATGTAGGTACGGCTTACTTATAAAAGTAATTTATTTTAACTTTATCTCACTATTAAGCCTACTGCACCATAACCTGAGGAACTCTACTAGATTTCTTTTTTGTGCCCCACCCCAGTAACCAATGCTCTCATCGACTGTAGTAGAGTCCATTTACCTAGTCCTACAGTCCAAAATCAATTGTTGTACAGTAGATTTATTTTACCCCGCTTTCCAGGGGGCAGACTTGATTTTTAACCAGCGGTAGACTTGAATTTCCCAAAGTCACTGACCAGGGGGTATAGTTGGATTGTACAAGGGGTAGACTTGAATTTCCAAATTTCTAATTCGTGCTTGGTTACACGTGAAGATACCATAACACAACGCGTGAAGTTTTAGTTCAGGTTCAGCAACATCACCTGCAAATATTAACTGCGGCCAGAGTTCAAGCTCTCTGAGACAGATTCCTTAAGTCATGACGCTTGACACCGTGACATAGCCAGGCTCTTCTAATCCTATAAATCCCTTTTTTAGGGTTAGGGTTAGGATAGGGTTATATTAGGCTATGGAAAGCTATTCTGCTCTATTGCTATTTAAGTAAAGGATTTTCTCGAACATCTTTAAAGAAAGAATATAAGGGAATATAAGGAAAATTAGAAGATATAAGGGATAAAAGGAACAAAAAGGCTTATAGAGTTTTAATCTAAAGAAGGAGATAAGTAAAGAGATATAAAAAGAGGTTAAAAATAAAAAGAAATAAAAAGAAAGAGATAAAAGAAATAGATAGGAAAGAAAATAAGATAAAGAGGTATATAAGAGAGGTATGAAGAGAAGATAGAAAGAGGCTATTTAGGAATGAGTTTTCTTAGGTAGATCTCGAGCTATAGAGGCTGCTGAGATAGCCCTAGTCTTGGTTAAGGCTAGGCCTATAGTTGTTGAACAGTAGGATGGCCGCACGGGGTATCGTGTGACCTATCGGTCAGCTGTCGGCGACCCTAGACCCATTCAGGAAAGCATAATAAGCAGACCCCTCTCCAAGGAAGGCGGGGGAAACAGTTCGACAATACACATACAATTAAGGACATCAAGGCGCACGCGATCCGTTCAACAATAGTTGAGTCTAGCTGTGAGGCTGCAAATGGACCTAAGAGCTCTTGGAGCTTCTACTCTAGAATACTAGATGGTAACGGGGCCCGTTACGGGTTTTAGGCCAATCAAAACTATTGAATTCGACATGGGCTCCTCAAACTCGTAACGGGCCCGGTTACTGTCCAGGTCGTGTTTACAAAAACGCGGAACGGGGCCCGTTTCATAACACGGTGATCCGTGCCATCCTTGCTGAGTTCATTGCTCGTAGGCAAGAGCCAATCATAGACAACTAAAATGATTAGTCTGATCTCTCCTCAACTGTCGCGTCTTGTACTTGTATTCAATGGTCTAGCCACTGGATTTGGAGCATTTCTCTTCTCCGGATATTTCACCTTCTCAGTATGTCTACTCAAGTACCTTCAAAAAACCGCCTTCGTCAACAAAACATCACGCCAAGCCAAGTTCAGGCGCTCAGGGGACTAGACTAGTTCACCGCCACCCCACACCCCCCCCGTCTCCGCACACTTGTGATAGCATCACATCCGAATAAGTAGATGACTTCAATCATTTCCGCAGCAACGAGTATTTATTCAATCTATCTGAAACTTCGGATACTAACTAACGAACACTGTATCTTGCGTCTGCGTTTTTGGCGGATTTATTTGCGGTTGTTTTTTCTTGTTTTCCTCGATTTGATGTAATACGTTCTTTTCAGCCCGATCACGAGCCGAGATAATCTGTTCAATCTCAGGGAAAGCCTTGTTGGGGTCAAATTGAACGGGGACTCGGCCAGTGGGCTCTCTTGCTGCTGCAGACGCCTTGAGTATAGCTTTTTCCTCTTCTAGGCGTTGTATTTGACTGTTCTTCTGGTCAATACATTTCATAGCCTTCCTTATGATACAATTGAAGTCCCGGATTGTAGAAATACCTCGACTTTCTGCGACTTCCAGCTGTTTTTGAATATCGGCACTTCCTTGGGGTGTACTCCACACATCATCAGCGGTTACTCGGGCCTTCCTTGGTGTTGTAGGCTTGTTGAAGCGCTTGCGTTTCTTCTCTCTGGGCTTCAATGCATCTAACGCTCGCTGGAAATCGATCGGGAAGAGTCCAGAAGTCGAGAAACCACTCATTATGTTCCTACGGCTGAGGGCTTTTAATGAAGCTCTCTCATAAGCTTGTAGGAATAGTTGTTGTTGGTGTGACGAGGTTGCTTCGTATGAGGCCCAAGAACGCGTGAACTGGCGATAATACGTTTTCAACGGACCGAATACGGCAACATCGAGGGGCTGAGTAATATGCGATGAGTGTGAGGGTAACCAAGTGAGCCAAATCTTATGCATCCACGCCTTTTTCATCAATTCTGCTGTTATGTGTGACTTGTGCTGGTCTAGGACCAATAGTCTCCATTGACTTGGGCTTTTCGGCTGAGTTTCCGGTACGAATACCCCTATGAACCAACGGAGGAAGATGTCGCTGTTAGACCAGCCTGTTGGACTATAGCTGTACTTCCAACGAGGAAAAACGGCTGGAAACCACTGTCCTTGGAGGTTTTTACCGGTAAAAACGACATAAGGCGTGAGACGCCGACCGTCTGCTAATACGGACTCAATTACTGAGCTCTAAGTGGTATTGTCGGACTTTATCCTCTCTGAGGAAGAAGTTATCGCTGTTCCGGCTATTATGCCACTGTTGGTCTCGCCGATTTGCATGCCGGTCTCGTTAATGTTGTATGTGTGAGATCTAGTTATCCTCTTGGCGTTAATAACCCAGTTGAGACCGTGATAGTACTCAGAAAGTGACTCTTTAGTCACATAACGCTTCCTTACTGACTCTATAACTTGTGATGGCTTCAATTCTATACTTGGATGACGGGAAACGAATCTGTTGACCCAGTTCTTGCCGATATAATTGACTTGCCCGTTGACTGACGATAACGCCTGTGCAAAGTCATGGATATCCTTCTTTGTAAGAGGCTGAAAAGCAAGCTCTCTCTCGATAATATAGTTCACTAGGTCGGTCTCCTGCTCTACTGTAAGCGACTGTTCTTTCTGATGTGCTGTGCGGATGTCCTGGCCTCCTGCGCATCGATCCTTTAATGTTGACAGCTTGACAGCATGTTTAGCCGCCGAGGGCCGCAAACCCAGAATTGGTACATCAGAAATGGCCAGCAACATCCTTGCTTCATAATCTGATAGCTGCGATTCCATTTCCGTTGACAGAAGAAAATACGGATTTTATTTGATAATTCTAGAATTAAATAAGAATCCTAGGTTGATGATGCTTTGATGTTGTTGAAGTGTGCGGGGACGGGAGGTGTGTGGGGTGGCGGTGAACTAGTCTAGAACTTCACTACGATATTTCATATCAAGCTATTATTTGCATAACCTGTGCTTTCGCCTTAAAGACAGATGATGATCGCGTCGGACGCCACCTCAAAGAGAAACATGGCATATCTAAAAAGCGTAGAGGGAAACTCAATACTCTTGTCAACTCCCTGCATCTTCCTGACCCGGATGAGCTGCCGAAGCGACCAGATAGATCTGTACAGCATCCATTCCTAGCCCTTCAGACTGGAGCAGAGTGTAAGCACTGTGCTTTGCGGTCCACAAGTCATGACATCCTGTCACGCCATCTGAAGAAAGTACATACCCGAGAGATCAATGGCCGAGGTATCAAGGGGAAGCGATGGCTACGCGATCATATACGGGATAATCTTACTTTCCAGAGTTGGAAGGCCAACGACATTCAAAGTTCCTGGATCGTCGTGATCACAGATGATCAGCAATCACTGCAAAAGGGTCCCGATCGATTCTTGCAACCAGTCCCAGACACTATAAAGGAATTTGCCGAGAAATTGGTCTCGGAGGAGCGCGGCCGCTTAGATGAGCAGCCATGCAAACCAAATTTCGATGGGACTCTGGGAAGAAAAGAGCTACTCACTAATTGGATGCGACGCACTCGTTGGGATGAAACATTAAGTCAGGCACGACGCGACATGCTTGTAACACTGTCGGAGGTGCCTTTAACGACCGGTCAGCCGTTCTGGATAGGCGTTCACGGAGGGGAACGAATCTGCAGCCCGGTAAAGCATGAGCGTAAACTTGCCTTGATCGTGCAGGCACTGGACCGTCTCTTCGAGCGTTGTGCAGATACAGTGCTGCATACCGACGTCAGTGTGCGAAGGTGGCTGCAAGGCAGATTTTCTGATCGCACTTATAAGGCGCCCTTTGAACTCGTTATGCGATCCACCTCTGAAACACAATACCGGAAGGAGTTCAAGCGCTGTTTATGCTTCTGGCTTCGAGTTCTACAATTACCAAATTCCGTTGTTCCTTACGTAATTGGTCGGGGCTTGTCTGTACCCTAACGCGAAATGCTAGAGCAGCTCTGGTCCGATCCTGTATGGGAGGATCAGCCCCCTACAAGCCTGGTCCACATGGAAGAGCATGGTGAAGACGAAATAGAGGAAGAAGGGGAGGAAGAAGAGAACAGCGAAAACGAAGATGAGAGCGATTACGAGGATAGTAGCGATATAAAGGATGCCGAAGACAAGATCTACCGGTACGCCTGGCCTGAGCAGGACTCTAGCTGCTTTGATGAGGAGTCAGCGATAGAGGGCCAGTCTTCTGCCCTTTTTACGCATGAAGGTCAGGAAGCAGATGATCCTTGTGGCGATGTCGTACTCGAACTTTGTTACAGTATGGCTATCGAGGACTTTGAAGATGGAACAGCGAGTTCTTCTTTACTCGTATATTTCAGTGCCGTACGGGGACTATCAAGACCGGCGGCTGACGAATATCTCCGCTCTCACCAGTTCACGCCCGTGCTGTCGAGACTGATCTACTGCACACGGTTGATCTTCCTCGAAATGACTCTACCACGTTTTCCTCACACGTACGCGGGAATCCCGGCTAGGCCCTCCTATGGGCATCTCAAAAGATTGATGCCCATCCGCACAGAAAAGATGTGTGATGGCACCATGTCCCCCCTTGGCGAATTTCTCAGCCTTCTGTCGTATGGTCGTGCGTTAAGTCGAAGCGAAGGACCAGTCTATCACTTTCACTGGAGTGAAGACAACCAGATTCTATCTTGGGATGGATGCTCGCACTTGTCTATGGCGAATTTTCGTGGCCTTGCTCGCGAAGCTCTAAGGCAGGCTACCATTCAATGCCAGCGATTGATGTTTGACTGGGAGCCGGCTGACCCGGATCTAAGCAGCCTTCGAGACCGGTTGTCAACAGCGAAATCTGGCTGCTCTTTCGTGACCGATCCAGCCAATGGGTTGAACGACGCATATCTAGAGCTCTTCATGAGGGCATGCACCTCGTCGATCGATGGTATGCTTAAGTCGCGAGGTCAAGGCCAAAGTCTTTGGAATACAGAAGCAGCACAAGCATATCTCGACGCACATGATGCGTCTCTGAAGACTCTCATGGTTCTTTGTTATCTAGATGGTGGACAGGCAGCGAGGATTTCTGAATTGCTAACAATAGAGTACTGTAACACATCATCACGGCTACGAGGTATAGGGATATACGGGATGAGTTTGTTTTCAATCACCCGGCACCAAAAATCACGCCGTACAACGAACAATGAGTTCCAAGTAGCACGGTTCTTTTCTCCGCCAGTCGCCCGTCTAGTGTACCGTTATCTTGTGTATATTCGGCCCGTCGCTTACACTATCTTGCACAAATGTTTCCACCACGAATCTACAAACACATTGTTATTTGCCCCTATCTCTAGATATTCAAGGAATAGCTTTTGGTCGACAAAGACTTTCAGCTGAAGAGCTCAAGCGGATAAGTAGGACTGTACCTAGCATTCCCTGCGAGATTGGAGTTCAGTTATATCGACAGCTCTCCATTGCTATTACAGAGAAGCACGTCCATGGGGCCGCATCTGGTTTCAACAGATTTGACGATACTACAAATACGGCTAGCGGAGATGCTGCTTTTGCATGGCAAAGCGGTCACAGGCCGATGCAGCGGTATTCCACATACGGGCTCGACGGCGCTTTCCCGGATCAGTTACAACCAGCGCTTTTGCGAATATACGCGAGAATTTCGGCTGATTGGCATAGGTTCCTGAGCATAGAGGATGGAGAGGAGCTCGACAGCGCCAACACTTCTGACGATAGCTACCAAGTCAGACCGAGTAAGGAAGCGGTTCCATTGAAGAGGCCGCATGACAAGATATCCTCATGTGTACCGTCGACAAAGCTACCTGAGAAACGCCAGTGTCAACGGCTTGAACAGCTAGAAGGACGTAGCAGTAGACCAGTAGTTGTTACCAATGTGTTGGAGGAAACCATCTCATGCGGCTCGATCGCGTCACGTACGCCCGAAGAATGCGCAGAGTCCCCCACGGACCGACCAGTTTTGACTGCTGGGCCATTCATTTATCTAGAGCAGCTTAGCTTGGTGGTATGTAGCATTTGTAAGTATGCAGTGCTGGCCGATGGCATCCGGAATCACCTCTTGCATCAAAGACATCAGTATACTCTTTCGACAAGCGAGAAGAAGGAGGTCATCTCCATAGTCTGCAGTATTCCAGGACTATTCAAAAAACAAGATGACCTGCAGAACTTTCAATTCCCACCGCCGGAAACTGGGCCAATTCCTTTCATTGAGGCGCCAAAACATGACGGTCTCCGGTGCATTGATTGTGGCTATGTTACTCGACAAACAGGAAATATGCAAAAGGATTGTCGGCAGAACCATGGATGGCAAAACGATTGGATAAAGGGGGGTAATGTTAAGCGAAAAGCTGAGCTACCTCGAGACCTGCCGTGGACAACGGGGGTGTCCTGCCAACGTCTCTTTGATCATGGCAGAGCTAGCAGTTGGTTCGAAGTAGGTAGGAAAACGGTCATTTGATAGATCAGATTATCGATTTGGTGTTCAGTTATTACGGAATTAGATTATAAAGGAAGCGGCGAGCAACCTTAGAAAAAGTTACAAGTGACAATATAGGCATTAATCAGGCATGCCGCGGGCGTTGAGTGGTTTCCCTAGGTTAGAGAAGTTAGCCATGATAATATGAGGTCAAAAACACTTAGCATTGAGTAATAAATAATAGGCAGAAATATAAAGTCTTATGAAACCGTTTACTCACGTGCTGCAGCTACCATTCGTTATATGTAAGACTTGTAAGTTTGGGTGCGTAGCTGATGAGATTCCAAGGCACTTAAGGCAGAATCACGCAAAATTCACAGCCGACGAGATCAGCGAGATCATCAAGGCAGTAGACGCCATACCAGGGCTTGTCCGCAGACAGGAAGAGTTACACGATTTTCAGTTCCCAGATGCATCCAACGAAGCGATTCCGTATCTCGAACCGCCAAGAGGGGGCATGCTAGGCTGTCCAACATGCGACTATTTTGCTTCCAATAAGCGTGATATACAAGCATACTATCGCAAAAAGCATGGTTGGGAGAACGACTGGAAGAAGGGAGGTAATATAAAAAAGAAGCTGGAGCAGCCCAGGGAGACTCCATGGATAGAAGGTGTATATTGTCAGCGATTTTTTAGGCGACGCTGGGCGAGTAGGTGGTTTCAAGTACGCAAAGATGACGAGTCGGAGGTTCAAACAACCATCAGTCACGAACCAAGGGAGGATGTTGTAAAGAGGCTGATGAGGGTTCATCAAGAACAAGTCGACAGATTCAATGCTGCAGAAGAGGACGAGATCAAGGTTGCCGACGAGAAGAAGGAGCCGAGTGCGTGGCTAGAAAGGACTGGCTGGGCAGATCACTTGCAAAAGTTCAAGGCGAAGAAGGATTTATTGCCACTGGTTGCCCCAGTACAAGAAGATGAGCCGGTATTACAAGTGATGTGCGATACGTTCGATCGAGTGGCCAATCACGCTAAGGCGGCGGCAGCACCAAGTACAGTGGGGCTGGCCGCGCTGTACCAGATTGAGCGGAAGTAGATACATATCAAGCCAAGCAAGCCATTCGATAATCGATTAGAGGATGAGTCGTGGGCTCAGTATAAGAGCTACTGGATGACAATGCTGCGTATCTGGCAGCGTATGGAAGGCCGGCAAGACGAAGATCGACCGCCATATAAGTTGACTATCTGGCAGGGCAACTTATGGGATAAGTTTGAGGAAGCTGCTGAAGCTGTTGTTGCAGGGCAGGCAAGGGAGAAGGGGCTTACTGATGAGAAGATGGAGCGGCTATGCTTGGATATGTTGATTGGTATGCTGGATCATTAGTTCAAACAGAGTCACTATGACAGTATCGTGCTCAGCGCACTAGCGATCATGGGCATCAACGAAGACGGCGGTTGGATAGAGCCGACAGATTATACGCCGAAGTATTCAGGCGTGATCAAAGTGGCGCGCATGTTGGTGTTATACCAGTCGTGGCACGAGCGAGAGGAGGATGTTGCTGAGAAGATGAGAACTATGGATGAAGATGAAGCTCGGGAGAAGGCAAAGGGGATGTATAGGATCGTACGGGAAAAGTCACAACGGTTTATGACGCGGGTATCAGAAAAGAAGGACTCAGAACCGACACCGATGGACTGGATATTTGACGCACGAACATACGGAATGAAGATACGATACGCAGCAGCAGCGAGTGGTACGATCGATTGGCGAGGGGAAGAGATTACGTATCGGCAAGTGAGGTTCACAATGGGCGGCTTATCAGAAATGTTCCACTCGCTTGTGCAGGAAGCTAGGTCGATGCTATGCGAATTAACGATGGTGGGGGCTGATAACTTGGAAGCGTTGCCCAAGGTCGAGTGGACCAAAATGGAAGACGATCATAGCGAGGCTCGAGTAGGTTACTCGTTTTTGACTGATTCACGCAATGAATGGGTGGCGAAAGGAAAGAACTGGGTACTAAATCAGATTTTGGAATCCTACTGTACAAAGGACTATCAAACATCGTTCATTAGTCCCCTCAAACTGGACAATAGATATGATATAAAACTTAATATTGTTAAAGAGCTATATAATATAATAGCGTAAGATCACGTAACGTGGTTGATAAGCAGAACTTATCGTGGGGTCATTTTGCGGAGTAATTTCGGGAAATCGTAGTTATTTCAACTTTAGAAATGTGTGATTTGATTTGATTGAAAGGAAGAATTCGACGATTTGATTGATTTGATTGGGGTGATTGATTGATTGAGTTGACATATGATGAGCGCTGTTAATTCATTATGAGGCTATGAGCTTATAGACATTCTTATCAGGCTGTATACATTTCTCCAAAATGCCACCTTTCCCAGAGGGCAAAGAAAAGCGTCGGGATGCTACCAAGCTACTTCCGTCTCCGGTTCTAGATTCAAAGTTAGATATCTACTAAATGACCCCTTGCTTCAAGAATAATTACCGTTCTGGGATGAAATATGCAGCTAGAAAAAGTGCAAAAGAGATCAAGATAAGCACCAAGAAGATGGGATCTACTACTACCGCATCAACTGAGTAAATTCGTTAGAGCCTGTGGATCCCATTAGCGTCAGCCTAGCCCAAATAGGAAGGTCATTATATGCGGCTCTTCCCCGCATATATTAGACGATCAGGCCGAAAATACTCAGACCTAGCATCTAATTAATCGCATACCATAATTTACATCGCAATTAAAGTTATTACCATATTTATTATATATTAAAATATCCCCTAGAGCGAGCTCTATTAGTCCCTAAAGTTCTAGGGCCGGCCGACCGCCTAAACCTAAGAAATATGGGTAGAAGACAAAGCCAATCCAGGATCGGATATATAAGGTTACAAAGCCGGTTTTTCGGAAGGAAGAGAGATATTCGAAGGAAAGGCGGCTCGAGATAGTAATATTCCTATATTATTATCGGGTTTTAGATCCTAACCACCCAAAATCGATTAATAGATATAGAAGACTATTATAAAGCGAGGCTATTACTTACTTTTAAGTTAAGCAGACTATAATAAGCTCTTAGTGGAGAGAAAATATATAGAATATAGAGAAAGGAAAATAAAGCTATTCTATCCGGTGGCCTAATCTCGAGAAGTAATTATTTAAAGAGTTTATCTAGCTGCGATTTTAATAGCGTGCTATATTAATAGTATAGTTCCGAAAATAGGTAAAAGATATATTTAGATTATTAATATTATTAGAGGAATAAGCTATATTATTTATATTTTTAAATAGCTAGTAGGTAGGCTTTAGGAAGTAATATAATATTATTAAGTATAGG
>ONZP01000976.1:0-10112 GCA_900312805.1 Fusarium torulosum
ATATTAATATTAACTTATAAACTAGTGGTATAGGTAGATATATAAGATATTTACTTTAAGTTTATTTTTATAGGTAGTTATTAGGTAATAGGGTTTGTAAATATGGATTAGTCTGCTATAACTAATTAGATTATATTTTTTTACTTATAAAGTTTAATAGTGGCTATAAGAGTATATATTATTATATTTAGATTATATTTAGCTTAAATTACCGATATAGAAGAAAGGGGTTATGAGAAGGTATTAATATTATATAAAAGCTAATAAATTTATAAGATTAATATATAACTTTATTATTATAAAATTTACTTATAATAGAGTACTTTATATATAAATAAGAGTTCTGGCTTCTTTGCTATTATATATATTATATTATAGTTATGTAAAAGCAAGTAAGGGTATATCTTCGTAATAACCCATATTATCTTAATACTAAGGCAGTTAGAGCTATATAAAAGTGGGCATCTAAGTATAATATATTCGAGAGTTAATAGGATATATATAATAATCTACTAGCCAGGCCAGATAATATACCGCCAATTGTAATATTGGGTCCGCTATATATAGAAGGTATTTAGTACGAGTTTGTCCCGGAGTATAGTACTTACCAGCCCAATTGCCCATACGTGGGCGCAGATCTGAGGCGAATTCGAGAACATCTACTGTACTAATTACCCCGTGTATCAGGTCCTGATACACGNNACGGCAGATCAGATGGTTTAATTTCCTCCTAGCTATGTATAGGTTATCTCCTTTCGAATCTTCTTTCTTACTATTTTGCGATTAACCAATAAAGTTCTAAATAAGGATGGTTAATAAAAATATCTTTCCCGCCTCCAGCTCTTAATCGATCTAAGGTAATTATTCGCAGGCGATTTGAGTTAATTCCTCCACCAAATTACGCGTGCGGGCCAAGGCATTAGGCCATATATAACCTCAGCGTGATTCTAGAAGTACATCTTATGAGAGTATTCTTCGTCTAACCAGCTCACATACCGCGAAATGCCATGCTTAAAAATTGCGTATGAGTATTATGACGACCCGGGATGACAGATATCGCGGTAAATAGGCGGTGGCTAATGTGGCTATGTTATGTTTTTATCTGCCGAACCTGGCCTAATCTACCCCTCACGCGTATAATCAGGCTTCCTTCTATTCCCTCTCCTTACTTCCTCATCTTTCTTAATTACTTTAACAGAATAGTATTAACGGTTTACTAACTCGTTAGTAATCCCCGGTAACCAGGCCCCTCAAAGGACCGCTAAACCGCCTACCATATCTACTCTACTAGAAAGGATTATACCACTAAAGCCCGAGATCCGCCTCGCGTAAGCAATCAAACAATTCGAAATAGACCTCTCTAATGAGCAAAAAGCTACCTTTTACTCAAATAAGCGCTAATTATATTACTTCCCCCCAAATATCCATAATATTATACGGCTAACGGCCGAAATCGACCGTCGTATTATAGGAAATATTAGTGGCGGCTATTATTTCGGAACCCATCTCGTTAACATCTTAGAGGCTATCCAGTAATTTGCCGCCCTTAGGGATATTATGGTGGGCGGATCCCAGAATATAATTATATATGGCGTCTGGTCGCTGGTGCGGATGATATTGCTTATTGGTTTCCCATGCGACGAAAAGTTTCTTTCTCGCTAATCGCTCACGTAGATGCTTGTGAATGTCTCTTCCTGGTTTGGCAAACTGTCAGAACTCTTCATGACCGTCGGTCGCTCGGCACCTCGTTACCAGGCCATGGCCTTACTCTATCCACGATCTAAGAAGCTGTAATCATACCTCTCTGAATACTTCCTGGTAGTTGTCCGTATCTGCTATGATCTGCTGAAGTTGACGCGAAAGTCGATGTTTGCATAGCTTATCTCTTTCATGACGGAATCCGACATGAGTAGTTATCAGTCGGATTTTGATCTATGGGCGAATGCGATCAAGGAGGAGATGAACTTGCTGATGGCACAATAACTTCAAGAGCAAAGCCGCGATCTTATACCTATTTCTAAAACCTCTGAAGCGGAATCATATCGCAAGAAACTCGAGGACCGTCACCGTATCCTTGATTCTTGCTCGACATACGACTATCAAACAACGTGGAAGGAAATCCGCAGGTGCGGAAACACGAGCTGGTTCACCCAGCAGCGCGAATATCAGGATTGGAAAAACAGAAGCGAGTCTTGTACACTCTTATATTCTGGGAGACTCGGATCCGGAAAGTCTATCTCACTAGCCAACATGGTTGATGACCTAAACCTCCACCGACAAGGCGGCCCGCCAGTCGCTTACTTTTTTTGCCAGCACGACGCTCCCGAAAGCCTGCGAGCGCGTACGATCCTAGGCGCCCTGGCCCGGCAGTTGCTATGCACGATTGAAGCATGCTGACCATGGTGGGCATGGGGCCCTAGATGATGTTTCGTATCATGCCGTAAGCGGTACGTGTTACCGTGGTGTAAGAAGCTCCAACGCCTGGATTACCTGTCCACCACCCAGATGAATTGCAAAAATAGACACTGGGGAGTCACCTTACTATTTTCCCTACTCCTAAGCCTTTTCTGATAAAGCTTGAGCTTAACCATAGTTTCATTTTTCTACTTGCACTAGTCGTACAATAGCGTCGGTCTACGATTTACGAGATACCAACCTGCTGCTTGTTGGCAGCAGTCGGAAATCCATAGATTAGACTTCATAATGCCTTAGGCTTACTGTGACATAGTACTGACGGACTCTGATTGTTCGATAAACATAAACTCAACTCTGCAAAGAGCGGCAAGAGAATCAATTCTACTACAATTGATACCGTCAAAATGCTTCCTAAAACCGTGGCTGAATTGTTGAAGCCCGTTTTCGTCACTGTGGGGCATGGTATTTTTTCAAGACCATATAGCAGACCAACAAACCTCCTAATATGCTAGACGTTGATTGGTCAAAAATAGGAAACGCAACCTGTTTCTAATTATGATCCTTGAGTAGGCCGAAAACATAGGGGCTGTGAGAGATCAAAACAATAATTAGCAAAAGGTGTGTATTTCTTTCAGTTTTCAGAGCCCTGTGGGCGGTGGCCTACCGGGCGTAATAGATCTGTCTTTCTGACTACCGGTGTTGAGGCACGGCGGTTATGATCATAGATACATTACATAAAGAACGACCGATTGGTGTCTATATCATTCAGTAGCTGATTTATAAGTCTTTGGAAAATTAAACCTACCAAGAGGGTGACTACATGACAGCTGAGGCTTGTGAGTGTTTCCCATCGCGAGCTCGGCGCGAATGCTATTTAAGAGCTGTGTGTAGCTCTGCTGAGGGTTCTTCTTGAGAGCAGTTACGAAGGCCCGAGACATGGCACCGGTAGCTTGAGAACCAATAGTAGAATCGGCACTATGAGTCATATTAGCAAACTTCTTTGATCATGCTGTGTTATATAAGAAGAAGAGCAAAAGCTCTACCGATCTAACGCATTTTACCGCCCCAGATGCGTAAATACGGACTTTTTAAGAGACTATATCTGGCACCTGGAGGAAACTCAAAAGATAGTTGTTGAAGCAAAATACATCAATATTTCCAACTCCAAACGCTTTGCGTCATGCTAACATGGGCGCCCCATGGAGAAACCCGTCGCCATAACGAAGCTCAAGAAGTGAGGAGTAGGTGATCAAGCTCGGAGCATTTGGTAGCAATGGTAGTATTGAGGAAACAGGAGTACCCACGCCGTCTGATCGTCTTTGCTGCCAGTCCATATGATGATGTCGGCAGGGGAAGCCTCGGTCTTACGATCACGCTCGCGAACCTCATTGCTGTTCGCAGCCTCCCTCATAAGGCCAAATACGCTGCTGGCCCCGCCGCCAAGATCGCGCTGGCTGTACAAGGAGACGACATCAAGAAAACGTTGGCTTGCTTCCTTTGCCAGGTCGGGCTCCTTGAGAATGCCTTGCGTGGAGTAAACGTACGGCGTATCGAGACCGACACCGGAGCCACAAGAATCGAAAATTGCTGTCAGGCGAACACCAGCTTGTAAAGGGCGAACCATGATGCTGTGCATCTCGTCGTCGGTGATGTGGCCGGTTTGTCTGAAGTCGACAGGGTAGATGACTTCGTCGTTAAGATCCTGTGTCTCATCACCATGGCCTGCAATTGTCAGTAGAAGTCGGTATTGTAACGCAGAACAATCTCATGCGCCTGATTCATACCTGAGTAATGGAAGAATAACGAATCGTCAGGTTGAGCGTCCTTGACTAGCCAGTGCATTGCTCGCCGAATGTTCTGTTTGGTGGGCTGGCTCATGGGGTTCTGCTGGTCGTCGGTAAGGATCACCATATCCTGGAGCTTGTAGCCAACGTGCTCTGAGAGGTAGGCAGTCATATTGCGCACATCGTTGATGCAGCCACGAAGCTGGCCGAGTTGGCCAAAATAGTTGATACCGATCAACAAGGCTTTCCTCCTGCCCGAACAGTTGGAGTATCTGAAGGTAGAGTTATTGGGAGCACCATGGCTGAATTTCTGAGGTTTTGAGGGAGGAGACGGGGGGGTTCGGCTACCTTGTGTGGAACATTAGCTGCTTGGACATTAAGAAATTCCATTCGGTCAAAAGGGAGATAGTGTACCACCATGTTGTGTGTTTAACGGTTGGGTTAAGGCTGAGGCGGACGCTAGCGGTATTGCTGCTGAAGTGCAGGTTGCTATGATACATGTCAGAAACACTTCAATTAGATTAATACAAGAGGTAGTTTACAACCAGGAAGGGAGCGAGCGGAATCATCTTGTGTCGTGGGGTCATGCAGGTAATGATAGCCCTGATGTGAGGGTTGCGGCAGGTCGTAGTGACCAGCATCATAGCCCGGGTAACCTAATCCGGATAGCGTACATTGGGAAGGTTGGTAACTATAGGAATGCCGAGCTCCGGTGCCAAAGTTCTCCGCAATCGTCGAAGGCGATCGTGATGTGTGCTGGAGGGCGTAATAAAGATTCTTCATGCTGGCGAGTGTTTCGGGATGTTCGTTGCCCAGTACTTCCTGCCTTAACTCAAGTGTCTGCCGATGTAACCTCTCTGCCTCATCATATCTTCCCCGGTTATTTAACGAAAGTGCAAGGTTATTCATGCTGGCAAGTATATCGATATGCTTCTGGCCCAGAATCTTCTGCCGCAGCTTAAGTATTTGCCGGTGCATCTGTTCTACCTCCCAGAATCTACCTTGACGCTGGAGCATATTTGCGAGGTTATTTACGCTGATGAGTGTGTTAGAATGCTCTCTACCGTGTATTTTCTCCATGAGGTCGAGTGTCTGTCGATATATTTGCTCTGCCTCCTTATGCCTCTCTTTGCTATAAAGCAGAAGTGCGAGGTTATTCATGCTGGCGAGTGTGTCGGGATGTTTGTTACCTAGTACTCCCTGCCTTAACTCAAGTGTCTGCCGATATAACCTCTCTGCCTCATCATATCTCCGTCGATTATTTAACAAAAGTGCAAGGTTGTTTATGCTGGCAAGTGTATCGATATGCTTCTGGCCTAGAATCTTCTGCCGCAGCTCAAGTGTTTGCCGGTGTATCTGTTCTGCCTCCCATAATCTACCCTGACGCTGGAGCACATTTGCGAGGTTATTCATGCTGATAAGTGTATTGGGATGCTCTTTGCCCATCGCCTTCCGCCTCAGCTCGAGGCCTGCTCGATGCATCTTTTCTGCTTGTTGGTATTTTCCTAGAAGATGAAGGCACATGCCTATGTTGAAGAAAAGATCACTTCTAGCTTCATCGTCATCAACGACTTCAGATAACTCCAAGGCTACCTGGCCATGCGGTAGATACTTTAGCCACGTGTCTCTGTTCTCGTGCATTGGAGACGGAAATACAGCGGCAAGCCGTTGTATCACTGGAGTGAAGCATTCCTCTAGCTTATCCTCGTTTTTCAACCAGTTTCTCATTGCTAGCCGGACTAGCCGGTGCATGTCGAACAGGCTCGATTCCGGGTGCTCAGATATAAATGCATATGCTTTCAAAGTGCCGATTGCTTCGTCTCTCTCTATCTCATCGTCTTCTAGCGCCTTATCTGCTGAAGGCAGTAGAGAGGTCGGTATTTCCTTCTCGGCGAGGAAGCACATGAACTTGAGGTACTCCGCGGCGCGTTTGTTATCTCTCGAAATGTGCTCGAACGATATCAGCCATGTCGTCGCCACTGCGTTCGTACTGTGATCATAGCGACCCCGAGCTTCGAAGTCCTTGCTGAGCAACTCAATCAACCTCTTGTCGCTCGACCGGCAATGCTGGAGATACCTGGCAATTGAGATGCCTGTATTATCCATGTAAGCAGATGCCTGCTTGATGGCCAGGGGCAGATCAGTCAGAAAGTCAAGCAAATCATTTGCGTTTTCGACATCGGACACTTGTCTGTCATTCATGTTTTGTTGTAACATTCTAACGGACTCATCTCTGGTCATTTCTCTGATCACGAAAACATTTCTCGGAGAAATGTCCAGCCTGACGGCGATTTGGTGATTCCTTGTCGTGAACATAATCGAACCGTTTCGATTAAACGGTAGATACTTGGTGAATGATGCAGCTTTAGCATTTCCAAAGAGAAGCTCCGGGTCATCGGCGTTATCGATGATAAGGATCCAGCTGTAAGCACTCTCACTCAAGGCCATCTTTACAAGCGACCTGACATCTGCATCATCCTCTTCGATGCCATTTACTTTAAGCTGTCGACCAATCCTACGATAGGCGTTCTCAAAGCCGGTGGCATCCACAGCCGGAACCCAGAAGACCGAGCAGTCTGGGTATTTGTCACGAACACGATATACCGCCTCTAGCGCGATCTGCGTCTTACCAACCCCACCGAGGCCTTCGATAGCTATCCTTTGGCAGTCGTCCGGGTCTACACTAGGCGGAATCAACTCAAGAAGCTGTAGAAGAATCGAATCGCGTCCGACGAATTCCTTATTTCGACCAAAGGGAATTATAAAGTGACGCTCCTGCGAAAATTGTTTGGCATTGCCTTGATTATGTTGCTCGAAGTCGATATTTTTGGGCGTACAGGGAGTCTTATCCATCATGTTCGAGCAGCGGCGGTGATCGTGAGATGAATATTGATCTGTTCTTGTCGAAAAATTAAATTCATATTGCTGCCAAGGCAACTGAGCAGACTTGAAGGTATTGGGTGCATCGACGGGTTTCGAAGGCGCTTCCATCATAGGTAGCACATTTAGCAACTCCCTTGCGTAGGCAGCCGCAACTGCTGCGGCATATCTCTGCCATTCCTTATTCTTGTGAGAGTCTGAGTAGTCACAGATCCCCCTGATCGGTAAGCAAGGGAGAATATCCATTACGCCGGCAGCCTCCATTTCGAAGCATATGGCGTCCAGCTGCTGGGCAATATTGTCCCGTTGAGTGCCACTCCTCATGACTTGGTTCCCCGAGGCGATGGCACCGTAATGTATTACCGGATCATCTTTCTTCAGTCTGCTTCGCGGCATCAGCTTCGAATGATCGCATTTGTCGCAGCCAGGTATTTGAGACACATGAGTATACGTCGAAAAAAAGAGGTAGTCTAGTGAGCTCGGACGATCGTACTCAGGACGCCCCTCGAACTTCTCCCTCAGAATGGATAGGATCCGGCTACCTTCTCCCTCATGTCTTGCTCGTAAAGAGGACACGGCCGTACCGAGCAGCTGTTGAGGAATCTTCGGGACTGCTGTACACTGCATCTGTCCGTCTTCGACAACCTTTCCGAGATCATACTGCATCACCTTAGTCCCGATAACGATGTCTCCCAAATGTACATCGACCATACTCGGCACTCCGCCTCCAATTCCCACCACCAAACCCAGGCGGATCGCTGGGAAAGTACGGATTAGATGAGTTAACACATTCGCCGCGTTGTTCGTTCCGTACCGAGCTACTGGCAGGCACGCAATGACGATGTTGTGGCGCTCTATACTGCCGAGCGTGTAGGCATTTGTATCATTCGAATGTCTCGGCAGGTCTTGGTGAACCTCGTCTAGCATGGCGCGAGCTGCTGCTAGCTCTATATGTAACGCACAGATCCAGGCGATAGTATACTGATCACACGAAGTGAGAGACCTGCTTCGCGACTCGTGAATTTCATTGCCCGGTCATCGTGAGAAGGCTTTTGTCGCTTTGAAGGAGGAGAGGAGCTTGCCTCAACCATGGTCTTCTTACCAAGGCTATCACCCATCCTTCTCGGCAAGATATCGAAGATTACCTTTACTTGACGAGCAATCGGATGATAGTCAATTAGGGTGCAAGAAAATCAACAGGCAATGGTCCCGGTGAATTGATTGTCCTTTTATATTGAGAAAATATGTGATAGGTAAGGATGTGAGGGCACACGTTGAACAAAGCGGGGTAGTAAGACATACGAAATTATTATGAGGTGTTAAGCCCGGCTGCTAGGGCAGCTGAATGCGGTCGGCTGCCAGTTTTTCAGCTGTCAGTCATGACAGGAGCCTGGTGCTAAAAGTAAAGAGAAGGCAGCGGAACAGCTGTAGTGAGCAGCCGGACCCGCATCGCCCTGAAACATTAGATTCTTTTATTCCAGATTAGCCTACTCCAGTGTTGATCGTTTAGCGGTTGGTGAAGAGTGCGATGTGTATCGGTGCTACCCCTGCAGCTGCTTGAATGGGGATTCTTTGGCTTGTTTCGGGAATCTAGGTCAATCAATTTTGCCGTACCCTACTGTTCGAATGGTGGCAAGTGATGGAGAGACGGAGCTGACGGGAGAAAGCCACTTTCCATTCGCAGTTGCTGAATGATACGATAAAGGTGGGTCAGCCGGCTCCACCTTGATCCTGGTTACTTTCACTGCCCAGGGACCTATATTTGCGCCATGAGGCTGATGACTTTTGCTGCTCACCCGCCCTCGCTTGGTATAGTCTGAACGCTTTGAATGTCGTGAGCATCATCTGAGACCCTGATATTCATGCATGGTATGTCTTCACACTGGAGTTGGCTGTGAGCTAAGATCTCGTCAGGCATTGGTCATACGACTTTATCCCTCGCCATATGGGTAGTTGTGACATTGGTTTGTGCCCTGACGCCTTCAAGAGTCTGGAAATTCGCTGTAGCCATTTGATGCCCAAATACCGAAATGTCCAAATGCCATTATAGCCAAGAGATAGCAGAGATGTTTTCAGCACTAGCCATGTACTGCCTACGTTTTGCGTAGGTCATTCTAAGGCAGACGGTGCAGAAGACGGTACGATATGGGTTTCTGGGCACATGGGCACGGATTGAACAATGTTTAACACAGAATGGTCTCAAGGAAACGAGGACGACAATTGGGAAATGTACGTATGCATTTTATCGAGCGTCGCAGAGCTGGCGGTCTCTATTTCGCATCGATAATGTGCTCCAGGGTAAGCGGCCGCGGACGGTCTCGGAGGCACAGGCACAAGGGTCACTGCTCAAGGCGTGTAAGAAGATATAGTTTCGTATAAGACCGGTTGCCAGGGAAGATAGCATTACCTTAGTCGCTCGCCGCTTATATAACGACCCAGATCTACAGCTACGACGCCCCGGTCAGCGGGATGCGTTGTTGGCAACGGTGGGTCCACACGCACCCGAGCAGGTTGTCGTTGTTCTCGCGACGGGATCCGGCAAGACGTTAACTTTTATGGTCGGGGCTGCATTGGAGGGTTCTAAAATAACCATACTGATCCTTCCCACCGTAGCCCTTTCCAGTAACATGCTCGGACGCCCTGATAAGGTTGTATTGTTGAGTGTAGGTAAGCCGCATATAGTAGGGGTACAGATAAAATAGGACATATAGGATATGCGAATCGGGCTCCCCCCAGGCTTGGGTCCTTAGGGGGTCTTAGTGGAATTTGCGCGGGTAGTTAATAGAGGCATTTTAGTTTATTAAAATTTAACCATAATAATATATCTAGCGATATGTATGTAAAATAATAGAGAATAAAGTAACTAATTAATTAATCTCTATAGAGCTATTTTTTATTTATTATTAGCTAAAACTTACGGGAAAAGAAAGTATTTAACTCGGTATCGAGATAAAAATATAGCCTAAGCTTAGAGGCTATTTATAAAATATTATTATACCCTAGTCGCTTAGTCTAGAGCTTAAACTAATAAAA
>ONZP01000999.1:0-10484 GCA_900312805.1 Fusarium torulosum
AGAACTTCATAATAATAATACCAATTCAGTATTAAAAAACTTTCTCACTCAAGCTAATATTAGTAATATAGATACTAAAGTATATATAAATAATATTATAAGTAATAGTGGTATATTACCGCGGATTAGTATTACTATCTTGGGCACGGGGTATTAGGCTATAATAAATAGTGCTAATAATATTATTATATTTAATAACCAAACTATAAGTTCTATAGATAAAGGCCAATTAGGTAGTATTCTCTAGGCTATAATATACCTTAGTGGCCTATCTGGGGGCAGCTAGGATATAAAAAGTCTATATACAGAGGTATGGATATACCATCTAAATGTGTGGAGTGTTTTTCGAGATACTATTAGAATGGCATAATAAACTCGATAATGCCGGGTACTTATTAGCCAGAATAGATCATCTCCAGTGGCGTAGGGGACCTGGCATCGATGGAAGCTCTTGTATTGATTGCTCTTATGCTCATGTATATGTGATTTGAGTATCCACAGATGGAAGAATCAATGAAACTGTTATGGCAAATATTTCATACTCAATAGTTTGTCCACTGAGGAATGTGTACTAGAAATACAGCGCGTTTCCCGTTCTTAAATTAGGGAACTACTATAACCTTCCTCGACATAACTAGACTTCTGGTCGCTCTGTGCATGTCATAAGATGCACCCATTCGGGGCGCCTTATTCGTTCACTTTCTTAAATACTGCGCTAGCGCATCCTTGAAATAATCTTGTGCCGCTTCGCACATTTGTCCACGCTGATACTCCCATCCCCCCTCCCTGAAGAGGTCCTCCCCTAGGCCAACCGCGAACTGATCACTGCCCTTGACCAGGCCATCATACATTTGATCAATAAACTCAGCTAATGGCATGCCAATCTCGCCCCCGTTGACTATATCTGGCTGGTGTTTCTCGTCATGCAACTCGGTCTGTACTGCAGGCGGGAAGACTTCCACTATGCGTAATGGATACCCAGCCTGTCGGAGCTGATACCGGATATCGATAACAAAAGCATGGAGAGCGGCTTTAGAAGCATTATAGTTTGGTGTCCGGACCATAGCTGGGATTAGCCCGAGAGTTGCATTGATATATATGATATTTCCATGAGGCTCTTTCTTCAGATGAGGTAAGAATGCCGTTGTCAGATAAACAACAGAAGTATAGTTCGTCGTAAGCTCATCCCCGAGAAGTGAGAGGTCTACTGTCTCGGGCTGTGAGAAGTTGAAGCCACGTTGGACACCCGAGCTGATTACAATACAGTCAAGATCTGGATTAGACTGGATGATCTTATCAGCAAAGGCCTTGATGCCGTTCAGATTCGTGACATCAAAGGCGACAGCACTGGAGACGTCCGAGCCGTATGCCTTCACGAAAGCTTGCAGGCGATCCCGTCGGCGGCCTACTACCACAACTTTGGTGCCGTTCGCGATAAGCTTGGATGCAAGAGCCGCCCCGATCCCCGAGGTAGCTCCGACGACGAGTGCTTTCTTATAGAGCGGAGCCATGGCGCTTTGAAGATGATCCTGAAGATTATAGAGGACGCGTGGAAGAGATTGAGCTGGGGAAGTAGCTGTCAAATCCTGGATTGGTTTGTAATCAGTAACCACACACTCTCTCTACCTTATTCATCAATGCTCCAAATACTCGGCCTGTGGATAAATATGTCGGCTTGTGTTGATGACAAGTTCGTGCGGCCAACACTGGCTTATGTGCTGGGCGTATGGCTAGAGAATGGGAATTGAGTGATCTAAGTATATTAAGCCCACCCTGGTTTTAGCCATACCCTACCACCATGCCCGTGCAACGTTTTTTGTCCTAGCGTGCTGTGGGGTGTGGGGTATGGCTAGCGTTGGGACGGGCCAAAGCAACCGATGAACATTCCGAAAACCTTAAATAGGGGAGGAAACTTGGAACCACATGTGCTTATGTATCTCGCAACAGATATGAAAGCAATCACGTCGAATGAATTGCTATGACAGCTATGTGAGATTATTTTTCAAATACCTTATATAACCCCTAGCACCTATGGCTTTTAATATGGCTATTGACCTCCAGATGTTGAAAAGAGCTCTTCCTTGGTTGATGCTTGACTTGCTCCGCAGCTGCCAAGGTCTCTCCCACGTGCTGTCAGGGGGAGCTATTCTAAGGGTTTAAACTTTAATCAGAAAACGGGCCCACGCGCTAATGCATCAATTGCTGGGACAGGAAGGATGGCTTAGAGGGCTTTGCCAATAAACGAGATACACTTTGGATTTGCGAGTGGAGGCTTTAATAAAGTTCACCGCTAAAGTTGTATTAGTTGGAGCTCATTATAATGCCCTAAAAGTTAGTTAAATCGACACATGGTAAAGCTTATCGTCTGACAAATGTGGGCCTAATACTTTGGAAGCCACCTTATTATCATGACGTGTCCTAGATGCATCTATCTTCTGAGTGTGCTGCGAGCAACTTCCCTACGGTATGGGGTAGCACAACCTTTTCAGAAATAACAGGAATAGCCATGACTTGTTTTTAGAGACAACACTGTATGAAGGACCGAGAAGGAACAAGTCTTCACATAAGCTCGTTGATCAACGTCACCTTTCTTACACTACAAAGTTGACGCCATGATATTTAGCGTATAGAAACGCCAAGAGGGGCATCACCGTGTGAATTGCCTCGCCTGCTGCGTGAATGAACCAATAGATTCGTATCGTAGGTTCGGTGGCTGGAACCGATCAAGTTGAAAAGCTATTTCGAAAGTGCTGTCACATGTGGGATGAAGTGTGCTAAGATATTGTCCTGAGTTCAGCTACTCTTATTAAGAAGCTTGACGCACGCTTGCTGAGACCATTTCCCTCAAGGCTGTGGAAATTTGAACTGGACTTCTTTCATCCCAAGTACGCCTGATATCCTACGGACTGCACTGATCGCAATGTTCGGACGTCGACGCAGACCTATTCTTGGCACCGCTGTTGTCGTCGGCGCATCCAGGGCAGCCGCCAGACACGAAGTACAGAAGCAGGAACTCATGGAAGCTCAGCGTGAGGAAGATATACAGCGCCAGATTGAGCTGCGGAGGCGCGAAGACGAAGAACAAGAACTAAGAACGCAGCGCGCCGTCGACGAAGCCATGAAAAGGGCTGCCCTGGAAACCCAAGCTGCTCAACAGAGCGCCCCAGCAGTTTCACCCTTGCCGCAGTATCGTGAAACTCATCCGACGGTGCAAGTTCAAACACAGGATATGGGGCTGTATGACTCCGTTCAGAACGCCGGGCCCATCATTCAGCCGGTACCGGCATACCCGCTCGGGCCTCAATCCTACGAGAGGGGGCTTCAGAGCTCTCCAGACTTTGATCCAGCGTCAAAGTCTAAAATTCAATACTGTACCCAGTGCGGCTTTGGTTGTCAAGCTAAAGATAGGTTTTGTCGTCAATGCGGTGCAAGGCAAATGAATCAAGAGCGCTTGGTAGAGTGATTTGATGCTATTGATTACTATTCTTTTTTGCAAAAGGGGTTGCCTTAAAGCAGTTTCGGAAGAGGTTGATAGGGAGAGAATTTGTAAATATTTCGTCATGGGCTTATTTTAGTTTTAATTTACTTTTCTCTTTTATTATCGATACTTCAGATAAGTCAAGGTTGTGGTTAGTAACCCCTCTGTTAGATCATGGGGCACACAAAATTGGGACAATATCTAGCTAGCAGTAACAAATACAGATGCAACTACAGATTTGATAACAGGTGCGGGGAAGGAATAGGATGATAGCCGGTACAATTAGAGCGGAGAAAGAGAAGAGGAGAGACACAGTGTGGCGGGTAGGCGCGGTCGGTGGCCTTCTCGGCGGATGGCCACCGGCTCGCCTCGGGCTCGAGCGATGAGACAGTTAACATCTGGGATACGGCAACGGGCGCGTGCGTGCAGACGTTCGAGATTGACCGAGTGATTACCTCCCTTTCGTTTGATCCGATCACAAACTCTCTCCTCTCCACCCACATTGGACTTCTGAACCTGGATATCCCGGCTCTACCGCTTGCCATCGATAATCAGTCGAGTGACGTAACCCTCCAGGGTGTTCGCCAATCTGGCTGGGGTATAAGCACCGACGGTTTATGGATTGTAAAAGATGGAAAGGGTATGCATTGGCTACCTCCGGAGTATCGATGGATGGAATCGACTGTGGTGGAATCAACGGTCGCTATTAGCTCTCGTTTAGGTCGTGTACTGGTGATAAAGTTCTCTTAGAGCAGAGACAGATATAATTACATTTAGTTCTAAGAAGCCCTACTATACGCAGTCGTGGTAGTAATTCGACGAAATATAACAACTCTGGCCCATGTACATTACTGGGTTATTTATGTATGCGGGCGGCTATATCCCGCAGGGGTATGTTTTGTGAAATTCAGCACTGATTAGTGGTATAAGCCCCACCGCGGAGTATCCCTCCCGGGCTCTAGTTTACTATTTTAGCCAAAATAATAAAATCTAGTTTCACTATTAAAATATAGCCAAATTAGTATTTTATAATTTCTAGGATAGTTTTGTAGTAATAATTAATAGATTAATAATATCTTTAATTTTTAATATAAGAAAACTAGTTCTTATATATAGTGGAATTTACTCCCTGCTTTAATAAGCTTTAAGCTTAGACCTTATAACTTCCTTAACCGCTAATATTATTAAAATAGCTTTAATTAAAACTATTTGTTTAGTTATAATAACTTTAAGTAATAAATTTTCTATACATATTAATTCTTCTATTAAAGTTAATCTCTTAGTCCCTCTTTAAGGATAATTTCTCCCTAAGGTCCCCTATAAGAACTCCGGTAGCTATAAGCTAAGGTATATAACCTCTCTTATAATATAAGCTTAAAATTTAAAAAATAGCTAAGATATTAGCCTATTATATAATAAAGCTATATATTATATCGCAAAGAGGAGCAGCCAAAGTAAAGATAATAATTCTTAGTTAAATAAAGGTAGATTTATAATATAATAGGAAATTAATAAAAGGAGTTAATAGATATTCTAGAAAGATTAACTTAGCTCTACCCGGTAAATATACTCGCCTATTATATAACTAGTTATTATAAAAGGAAGTTAATATACTAATATAACTTAGAACCGGAATAGTATAACTAAATGGTTATTTATATTAGATTAAAATAATATTAACGGATAAATATCTATATAGGTAGGTAAAAGAAATAATAGAGTATTTTCTCTTCCGGTATATAAAATAGAAAATATAATATAATAAGATACTATAATATATAAAAGAAAAACATAATAACCTCTCCTTTCACCTAGGAGGTAAGGCAATATCAGATAAATAGGAATAAATATTAAACATAGATATAATATAAGCTATAATCAGATTTATAATTACTATAAGTCAACTAGAACAGATATAAGCCAAACTACACTAACCCGGCATCATTTAATTAATAACACTAACTAACAACCCCTAATACCCCTCAAATAGCCAATAGCAGGCATTACTTTAGCCGCCAAAGATAGGAAACTAAATACTTAGAGGAATTAGGCTTCAAATTAACCTACTACTACTAACAATCATAGGGATTAAAAAGAAAAGCAATCACTAGACTAGAAGGAATAAGGCGAGAGCTATATAGGCTTGGCGAGATTAAGACAATACCTAGCGAAGTGTATATATTTTTAGCTTATAGAGCCCTCTGGGCGTTGGCCTACCGGGCGTAATAGACTTGTGTGTATGTGTGTGTGGTGGCTCGAAGTATCTCGAAAATTTCCGCCTAATATGTGTGCACGTCCTACCAAACCATTTAATATTTTTCGCGCTAAATGATGGAGGCTTGCGCATGAATGAATCACATCATGACTCTACCACCTAGCATTATGGACCCTGATAGTCGAAGCGGATTCGTCCGTCTAAATTCTTACAAAGCCAGACGGACCAGCTCGTGGTTTGTTGAATTCCCGAAGCTCCGTCCAGCCAAACAGCGGACCCAGCGTGCCCCACTTCAGAAGACCACTATGCTAAACCCCGCCGGCGCTAGTCGGAATACCGGACAGGACTCAGCCGACCTAAGTCATATATATATATGGGCAACATGGAATGTATGAGTGGCCATTCCCCCCGCTATCAGCAGCTGAAGATCTGAGTCAAGTCGAGACAAACACACTAACCAGCCAAACACCCAAGGAACACATCTTCGTTTTCTCTCTCCTCCTTCCGATCATGTCTCCCCCGTTGAAGCCACTTATCCTTTGGGGCGGTGTCGACGGCCCCAATCCTCCCAAGGTTGCCATGGTTCTTGAGGAACTGCAGATTCCGTGGGAACCAAAATATCTCCCGCTTTCCGAAGTCAAGAAGCCGGACTACGTGGCGATCAATCCGAATGGCCGACTTCCCACCCTTCAGGACCCCAACACCGGCATTACGGTCTGGGAATCAGGCGCCATTCTTGAGTACCTAGTTATGGAGTACGACAAGGAACACAAGCTAAGCTTCCCACTTGCCACTCCCGAGTTTTATCATTGCCAACAATGGCTCATCTTTCAAGTGTCGGGCCAAGGCCCCTACTATGGCCAGGTGTACTTTTTTAAGCATTATCACTCAGAAAAGGTGGATAGCGTCATTGAGCGGTTCGCCAAGGAGGTCCGTCGGGTCTCGGCCGTCCTAGATGCACATTTGGCCAACCATCAGTATCTGGTAGGCGAGAAGTGCACATACGCAGATATTGCCTGGATTCCCTGGCAGGTCGTGGCTGCGTCTTTGGTTGGGGAAGAGTTGGATTTGGCGAAGGAATTCCCCCATCTTCAGGCTTGGCTTGATAGGTTGACCAGTCGGCCTGCTGTGAAGAAGGTTCTGGATGAGAGGGCAGAGAGGATGGCAAAGCGAGGCGTTGCATAAAGAGACACGATGGACGATGGTCTGTTGCGTTTCACACTCGGACTTCAGGAGGCCCCGATGGGCTCTGGAGGTTTTGCGGCACAGCCGCAAGGATATGGCCCCTGGCCCGTAACACTCATACTCTCCCCCATTATTTTCACTACCGCCATGTTCTTTGCTATCATTATTCTGCCCTTTACCTCTATCGGCCAACTCCTTATTCTCAAGAGGTCCGGTAATTGGCTTGTTTGGTTTCGAAATGAGGCCAGGAGAATCGGTTGTTGTTTATAATCGGTAGTTCCACATCTCAACTTCCTCCGAACACCTAGGTTTAGCCAGTATTCTCTTCAAATAAATATTACTGACTGTTCCTATAACCATTGGCCCTTCTTCATGCTTGAACGGTGGGGCACCATTGTAAATGGTTTCGGATAACTTGACCGGGGTCGTATGCTCCTGAGCCAGGAGAGAATGCTGTGACTCGTCTTCCGCGCGGTCACTTCACATCATTTTAAGGAATTTAACGTGCTGGAATGAACATGCTGCTCTGACAGATGCGACAGCTTCATACTTCGACGTGTTTAGTGCAGAGTATTGCTAACACGAACGCTAGACTCCCTTATTTTAGAGACCAGAAAAAGCTTCAATTTTTGGAAGTTAAGATACATAAAATCCGTGGATTGAGCCCAATTCTTACTCCGGAAAAATCATTCCCCTTAAGAATTGAACTTGGAAGCATGGCGGGTTGCGAACTCCTTCCAGCTTGTCACTCCATCCCCAACCAAGTCAAGGCTCTCCTTGAGCCCCGCACCAGCATAGTAACCTGCGGCTTCCAAGAGCTTGAAGTTCTCGAGATATTCTTGCGCCACAGCAGGGGGCAAGAAACCTTTCCATTGGTCGTCTGGGATCTGCGCCCAAGATGCGGGTTTCCCAGTCACCTCAGTGAATTCAGCGACGATGCGGGACGGCGAATAATAGTCTGCAGCCTCCTTGATGTTCTTCCCGAGAACAGTATCCCGGTTCTTGATCACAGCAGTGACGAATTTTCCTTTCAAGTGTCAGTAACAAGCAGGAAGCTAATAGAAGAATGCAAGGCAACGTAGTAACGTACCAGTATCTTCCACATCAAACAAGGGGAAGCGGGCGTTGTCGCCTACGGGTAGGAACATTTGATAGCTGCCATCAGCCGTCTTCTGGAACGAAGAAAAAAGATTAGTCATAGAATATCCCGGCATAACGAAAGTTGCAGGAACCCCGCTGTTGCGAATGTATTTTTCAATCTCTGCTTTGCCATCGAAGTGTGGAACATTCGGGAGGGCGCCCTTGCTGGCCTCAGTGACGTCGATCAGCGAGGAGAAGATCAGGTGGGACACGCCAGCATTCTTTGCTGCTTCAGTGACGTTTTTGCCCTGTGTAGTCTCGATATCGCGAGACACAGTCTCCCAGTAGTTTGTCACGAGGAAAACCGTGTGAGCGTCTTTGAGAACAGAGTTGATGGAGTCGATGGACAAGAGGTCAGCCTACATCTCTTTGTCAGCACTGATGCTCTGAACTGTTAGAGGAGCATGTGTTATATACACCTTGGCCCATTTTTAAGTTCAGTCACGTCAGCATAGTTTGGGCTTACACAAGCAAGTGAAGTTAGTGTTTGTGTAGCATGAACCTTGTCAAGGCAGAATACTGATCGGCATGCATGATTAGGGGATGTTGTTATGTAGCGATGATGTAATTTACGGTGAATTGCGGATCTCCGACCTTCAGAGTTTACCAATCCGTTCGAGCATACCTATAACTAGCTAACTTCCCGCGCGGACAAGTTGTCCCGGATGTGCGGGTATCGGTAAATTGTGAAATACCGAGATGCACTATATTTGGCACAAGCTTTGGGTGGACAAGATTGTCCCCGAGCGTGGCGAGTTGATCAGGGATATCGGTACATCATGAAATGCCGAGGCCCATTTTATTCGCCAGAAACTTTTTAGGCGAATAAGGTCGGACGTCCGTACACTGATTGACAGAGAGGAACCCATACTCAGAGCATCTACGGTGTGGTTCTGAGCAATTTGAAGTAGATCTTTGTAGCACTGGGAATTGACGGAACTTCTGACAAATCCAACTTTCCCCAAAAGAGATATTTTTGTGTTGCTTAGTGGTCTCTGTAAGGCCAGGCCGTAGACAGGTCATAATGTTGTAATGCAAAATTAAGGTGAATTCTATTTAACTTGTTCTATAGCCTACTATCAATCACAAAGCTAAATTCATCTCATTCTGCAATAAGTGCTACTCACCAATCGCATCCACCTCCACTACCACCATGGTTTCTGCAAATCACATCGCTTATACAGAGCGTATCAACCCATCTGGGGTCCCTACCGAACTCTCAATTGAACAACTCTGGCCATTACTACAGCGAAAGATCCGCCGCGCCCATGAGTTTGTTCCGGCCGGTATCACGAGCACTAAGGTGCTATCGACGTCGACTACCTCCTTGGGGCTACCCGTGACGGTACGCGAAGCAACTTTTCAAGAAAATGGCCGCGTCGTTCGTGAGGAATGCATTGAGTACCACCCCGTCAAGGTTGAGTTTATTCAACCAGACGGGAGCAAGGTGCAGAACATCATCAGCGAGGGGCCCGATGGCGAGCTTTATATGACCTACACCTTCGAATGGCTACATCCCGAGCTGGAGGGTGACGTTACAGGGCTGCAGCAGAAGCGGGAGCATGAGATAAAACTGGCAAAGCTAGCTATTGGAAGTACTCTGAAGGTTATGCGGGAAATGGTTGTAGATGGACGGTGGAAAGAACAGATCTAAAAAGAACTCGCATGTTGGCATACAACTACTGGTACAATATGTCTTCGTTCTATGTTACTATTGTCAGTCATTATCTCAGCGGCAACATATTCTCGAGAAACTTTAGACAAGCAGCAATGCCGCGGCACATTTTCATAACAAGGAACTAAATAGAATAATCATAACTAGCTATAAAGAATAAGCTAAAGAATTATTAGCGAAGTTCTTCCTATTATTATTAGATAATATTAAAGATAAAAGACCGCGATAATAAAGGGCCCTAATAATAATATTAAACCTAACTCTAGAGGAAATAAAATATTAACTATAGGTAATAAAGTTATAAAAGATACTAAGAGAAGATAGACTATTAGTAATTATCTAGAAGTAAGTCTAGCTATTAGTAAAATATAATATCCTTATTATCTTCTAAGTATTACTAGATGAAGATATAATACTAGACTAATAGAGATATATTTAAATTATCCCACTTAAGAAGCTAGGTAAAGATAATTATATAATTATAAAAGCATAAAGACTAATCTTACTTCTTATTATACTAGGTAAGATATTAGAGTTAGTATTTACTAAGAGACTTATAACTTCTTCCAACTAATTATTTCGGTATATATAAATAGTATTTAGTAGAGTAAGCCCTTATACTCCTATAAGAGTATATCTTCTTAGTATAGCACTTGTATTATATTATAAGCCTTATTAGTTTTAATATAAAAGATATATATAATAGTATATATAAAAAAAGGTTATTATAATAAATAAAGATAAGAGGGATTCCCGAGGGTCTCTTATAATAGATTAATACCTTCTACTTA